>CM040800.1:37272731-37275231 GCA_022829025.1 Squalius cephalus | reverse complement strand
GTGAGGAGAGGTGGTAACGTAACATGGAGATACATTTCAATGGCACCCAGAAAAACTTGCCGTGACCCGGATTCGAACCGGGGTTGCTGCGGCCACAACGCAGAGTAATAACCTCACTATACGATCACGGCGAGCTACCAGTCTCCCTGACGTGTCCCTGACTACAAAGGGGCCTTGTCATCTTTAGCTTGCAGACAAAACTGTTTCTTACCAACCTAACTCTTTTCAAGGGTAGTACTGTAACAGTGACTTTTTACAAGGCCTCCAGAAGGTTCGGCTTAAAGCAGGCGCGTGCTGTCGACGTAGTCGGCAGGATTCGAACCTGCGCGGGGAGACCCCAATGGATTTCTAGTCCATCGCCATAACCACTCGGCCACGACTACTAACTGGCTGAAGAGGGCATGTCGTTTCACTTGGTGCCTTGCAGCGTCGCTGCCCAAGGCAAGTGTAGATCAGCAAGAACTCAACAGCAAAACCTACCGCTCCACAAAAAGAGGCTCGTTCGCCCGAACAGGGACTTGAACCCTGGACCCTCAGATTAAAAGTCTGATGCTCTACCGACTGAGCTATCCGGGCTCTTGATCGATACGCGTGCGTGTTGCGTGGGAACGCACAGCAAAATTAATCGTATTGGTGGGAGAAACAAAAGATTCTCCAATGCATCGCGTTTCCTTCTTCGACGATTCAGAACGGCCGTCAAACCGTCTGCTATGTCAAAATATATTTGCGAATTAGTGTGAATGCAGCCTATTAGACTGATAATAATAATCAAACGACAATAATGCTAGGAAAAAGAACAACAACTCACTGCTTCTTGTCTGGAAAGCATCTTTACACGCTTCAATGCTGTTGACTTGCCGCGCTCTTATCCTTATTGTACACTTGCGTAAATGGCGCAGTTGTTTGGAGCAAATAGCAAGTCTGCGGCACTCTAGGTAACAGCCAGCGGGTGTACTGACACCTAGCGATTTGAAAATATACACGCACCATATTCTCTTTGAAGCAAGATTCTTCCAAAGTAAAAACTCAGGGTTCGAACCTGAGAGCTCGTGCTCTCAAAGAAGGTCCCAGTTTCAAGTCACTCGAACATCCAGAGCACGTCAAGGGCACGCGCCGTGCACAAAAAAGTGGTCTGAAGGAGGGGGTGAGGAGAGGTGGTAACGTAACATAGAGCTCGATTTCATTGGCACCCAGAAAAACTTGCCGTGACCCGGATTTGCTGCGGCCACAACGCAGAGTACTAACCACTATACGATCACGGCGAGCTACCGGTCTACCTGACGTGTCCCTGAATACAAAGGGGTCTTGTCATCTTTAGCTACCGGTCTACCTGACGTGTCCCTGAATACAAAGGGGTCTTGTCATCTTTAGCTTGCAGACAAAACTGTTTCTTACCAACCTAACTCTTTTCAATGGTAGTACTGTAACAGTGACTTTTTTCTTTTTATAAAGTTTTAGCAAGGCCTCCAGAAGGTTACAACCTATAGCAGGGGCACGCTGTCGACGTAGTCGGCAGGATTCGAACCTGCGCGGGGGGACCCCAATGGATTTCAAGTCCATCGCCTTAACCACTCGGCCACGACTACAAGCTTGCTAAGACGTGTGCGTGCTGCGTGGGAACGCACAGCAAAATGAATCGTATTGGCGGTAGAAAATACTAGATTCTCCAATGCATCGCGTTTCCTTCTTCGCCGATTCAGAATGGCCGTCAAAATGTATTTGCGAATTAGTGTTTGATTATTAATAATAATCAAATGACAATAATGCTAGGAAAATGAACAAAAACTCACTGCTTCTTGTCTGGAAAGCATCTTTACACGCTTCAATGCTGTTGACTTGCCGCGCTCTTATCCTTATTGTAAACTTGCGTCAAAAGCGCAGTTGTTTGGAGCAAATAGCAAGCCCGCGGCACTCTAGGTATCAGCCAGCGAGTGTACTGACACCTAGCGATTAGAAAATATACACGCACCATATTCTCTCTGAAGCAAGATTCTTCCAAACTAAAAACTAAGGGTTCGAACCTAAGAGCTCGTGCTCTCAAAGAAGGTCCCAGTTTCAAGTCACTCGAACATCCAGAGCACGTCAAGGGCACGCGCCGTGCACAAAATGTGGTCTGAAGGACGGGGTGAGGAGAGGTGGTAACGTAACATGGAGATACATTTCAATGGCACCCAGAAAAACTTGCCGTGACCCGGATTCGAACCGGGGTTGCTGCGGCCACAACGCAGAGTAATAACCTCACTATACGATCACTGCGAGCTACCAGTCTCCCTGACGTGTCCCTGACTACAAAGGGGCCTTGTCATCTTTAGCTTGCAGACAAAACTGTTTCTTACCAACCTAACTCTTTTCAAGGGTAGTACTGTAACAGTGACTTTTTACAAGGCCTCCAGAAGGTTCGGCCTAAAGCAGGCGCGTGCTGTCGATGTAGTCGGCAGGATTCGAACCTGCGCGGGGAGACCCCAATGGATTTATAGTCCATCGCCATAACTACTCGGCC
>CM040800.1:37255231-37257731 GCA_022829025.1 Squalius cephalus | reverse complement strand
GACGTGTCCCTGAATACAAAGGGGTCTTGTCATCTTTAGCTACCGGTCTACCTGACGTGTCCCTGAATACAAAGGGGTCTTGTCATCTTTAGCTTGCAGACAAAACTGTTTCTTACCAACCTAACTCTTTTCAATGGTAGTACTGTAACAGTGACTTTTTTCTTTTTATAAAGTTTTAGCAAGGCCTCCAGAAGGTTACAACCTATAGCAGGGGCACGCTGTCTACGTAGTCGGCAGGATTCGAACCTGCGCGGGGGGACCCCAATGGATTTCAAGTCCATCGCTTTAACCACTCGGCCACGACTACAAGCTTGCTAAGACGTGTGCGTGCTGCGTGGGTACGCACAGCAAAATGAATCGTATTGGCGGTAGAAAATACTAGATTCTCCAATGCATCGCGTTTCCTTCTTCGCCGATTCAGAATGGCCGTCAAAATGTATTTGCGAATTAGTGTTTGATTATTAATAATAATAATCAAATGACAATAATGCTAGGAAAATGAACAAAAACTCACTGCTTCTTGTCTGGAAAGCATCTTTACACGCTTCAATGCTGTTGACTTGCCGCGCTCTTATCCTTATTGTAAACTTGCGTCAAAAGCGCAGTTGTTTGGAGCAAATAGCAAGCCTGCGGCACTCTAGTGCTGCGTTCCAGTCCAAAATTGTCATGCCCTTCACTCGCTAACTTCCCTCCGTCTCGTTCACTCGGATGTACGTCATTGCGAGTGCCCACTACTGGCGGAAACTGCAATGGTCTGAACTGGAACGTCCTAAGCCCTTGATCACTTGTGAATCAGCTGTGGAGTTGATTTATTATTTACATTTTTTTCCCTTTAATAATTTGTTTAATGCAGCATCCAAATGTTTATAGGTGTGTTTGGGTTGTTTTAAATAAAAAAAAAAAAAATTATAATTATCATAGAGTTGTCTGTGTGGTGGTGATTAGACGAGATATGTGGTGACGTCACAATCGTACTGCATTGTGGGACATATAGATGCCTGAAGTGTACATTTGAAGCAGACTCGCTCCCTCGGTCAAAATCGAGGGAACGAGGGTCTGTCCATATAAACTTCCCTCGTCCACTTCACGAAGTGGAACGCACTTCAAAATGGCGGCAGGGATTCCCCCGAGGGGAAGTGCTTAGGGAAGTTCGCAAGTGCGTGTCTAAAAGTGGACTGGAACGCAGCACAAGTAACAGCCAGCGAGTGTACTGACACCTAGCGATTAGAAAATATACACGCACCATATTCTCTCTGAAGCAAGATTCTTCCAAACTAAAAACTAAGGGTTCGAACCTAAGAGCTCGTGCTCTCAAAGAAGGTCCCAGTTTCAAGTCACTCGAACATCCAGAGCACGTCAAGGGCACGCGCCGTGCACAAAATGTGGTCTGAAGAACGGGGTGAGGAGAGGTGGTAACGTAACATGGAGATACATTTCAATGGCACACAGAAAAACTTGCCGTGACCCGGATTCGAACCGGGGTTGCTGCGGCCACAACGCAGAGTACTAACCACTATACGATCACGGCGAGCTACCAGTCTCCCTGACGTGTCCCTGACTACAAAGGGGCCTTGTCATCTTTAGCTTGCAGACAAAACTGTTTCTTACCAACCTAACTCTTTTCAAGGGTAGTACTGTAACAGTGACTTTTTACACGGCCTCCAGAAGGTTCGGCCTAAAGCAGGCGCGTGCTGTCGACGTAGTCGGCAGGATTCGAACCTACGCGGGGAGACCCCAATGGATTTCTAGTCCATCGCCTTAACCACTCGGCCACGACTACTAACTGGCTGAAGAGGGCATGTCGTTTCACTTGGTGCCTTGCAGCGTCGCTGCCCAAGGCAAGTGTAGATCAGCAAGAACTCAACAGCAAAACCTACCGCTCCACAAAAAGAGGCTCGTTCGCCCGAACAGGGACTTGAACCCTGGACCCTCAGATTAAAAGTCTGATGCTCTACCGACTGAGCTATCCGGGCTCTTGATCGATACGCGTGCGTGTTGCGTGGGAACGCACAGCAAAATTAATCGTATTGGTGGGAGAAACAAAAGATTCTCCAATGCATCGCGTTTCCTTCTTCGACGATTCAGAACGGCCGTCAAACCGTCTGCTATGTCAAAATATATTTGCGAATTAGTGTGAATGCAGCCTATTAGACTGATAATAATAATCAAACGACAATAATGCTAGGAAAAAGAACAACAACTCACTGCTTCTTGTCTGGAAAGCATCTTTACACGCTTCAATGCTGTTGACTTGCCGCGCTCTTATCCTTATTGTACACTTGCGTAAATGGCGCAGTTCTTTGGAGCAAATAGCAAGTCTGCGGCACTCTAGGTAACAGCCAGCGGGTGTACTGACACCTAGCGATTTGAAAATATACACGCACCATATTCTCTCTGAAGCAAGATTCTTCCAAAGTAAAAACTAAGGGTTCGAACCTGAGAGCTCGTGCTCTCAAAGAAGGTCCCAGTTTCAAGTCACTCGAACATCCAGAGCATGTCA
>CM040800.1:37187731-37195231 GCA_022829025.1 Squalius cephalus | reverse complement strand
GCTCTCAAAGAAGGTCCCAGTTTCAAGTCACTCGAACATCCAGAGCACGTCAAGGGCACGCGCCGTGCACAAAAAAGTGGTCTGAAGGAGGGGGTGAGGAGAGGTGGTAACGTAACATAGAGCTCGATTTCATTGGCACCCAGAAAAACGTCTCAGGTTACGACTGTAACCTATGTTCCCTGAGAACAGGGAACGAGACACTACGTCAGAATGACGCTATGGGGAACGCCTCAGGCGTGACAGGTGTCTGAAATCACTATCAAATCACGGCAATCACATTGACCGGCGACAGCCCGTGAATCATTAACGTGAATGATTAACATGCGACCTGCAAGTATAAAAGGGCGCTTTGCAAACATGACAAACATCCTATCGTCTGAAGGGACTGTTGCAGGCAGGCCCCGAGGCATGGCAGGAAGACGTAGTGTCTCGTTCCCTGTTCTCAGGGAACATAGGTTACAGTCGTAACCTGAGACGTTCCCTTTCGAAAGGGAACTCTACACTACGTCAGAATGACGCTATGGGGAACGATATACCAACGCCACCATGCTAAGGGGAGTGCATGCCAAAAGGCAGTGACAACTGTCAGAACCGGCAATTCAAATGAACGCTAGTACCACTCACCCCCAGGTCACACTGAGCTGTCAGTGACAGCACTCCCTACGGTCATAGCCCAAGCTAAATGACACCACAGAAAACCTCCATAAACATAGTTTAGTGAAAGGTCTACCTGGGCCTGCTCAAGGGCCTAGGACCACAACTTCAACTTCTTAGAAGGGGTCCCTTCTAGTGAATGTGGCTAGGGAACCTGAGGGAACCCCAGTCAGTCACTATTCAGGGGAACGTGCCACCTGAAATGCCACCAGGCAGGCCTGACCTGGTGTCACCATATAAGACACTACAGTCTGGCCACTTCCTGTCTGTCCGAAGACAGAGCCTCTGGACACTTGCCTTTAGGAAGGCATCCAACCCGAGGGACTGCGAAGCAGGCAGTAAACCACTCGGACCGGATCTCAGAGACGGGATATCCTGGAGAGTATGACTCAGCATAGTGCTTTACAACCCTTGCCAGCGAGGGGAGTTTCTCTACTCGATCCACGGATCAACCCAGTGTTTGTGTTTCAAAACACTAAGGAGGCCTGTGAGGGCCTAAGGACTGATCTAACTGGGAGGCCTCATGAGAGGCCTACGACCGACTGACCAGACTCAGGAGACCACATACTCATACTGACCCTCAGTGAGGGGAGCATAGATCTACCTGGTAGGCAACCAGGCTGTAGCAGGATAAAGAGGTTCCAGGAGGGAACCCGTAGCAGAGAATACAAACTTGAGTCGAGCCAGGGCGCAAGCTCACCTTCGGTAGCTGCCTGATAAGGTCTGCTAAACTGAAAGTAAGCGGCCACTAGCTTACAAAACCCAGCACCACAGTGAAACTACTCAGGGAGACCTGGAGAGGCCTACAACCTGACAACCACAGTATGTGGGAGCTCACCTTCAGAGAGGCCTGGTGAAGCCTACTATCTGATAACCACAAACGTGGGAGCTCACTTTCAGAGAGGCCTGGAGAGGCCTACTACCTGACAACCACAGTATGTGGGAGCTCACCTTCAGAGAGGCCTGGTGAAGCCTACTATCTGATAACCACAAAACGTGGGAGCTCACTTTCAGAGAGGCCTGGAGAGGCCTACTACCTGAAAAACCATGCTAAGTGGAAACACACAGTAAGTGGGAGCTAACCTTCCAAGGAGAGCTCAACTTCAGGGAGGCCTAGTGAGGCCTACTACCTGATAACCACAGTGCATGGGAGTTCACTTACAGAGAGGCCTGGAGAGGCCTACTACCTGATAACCACAGCGCATGGGAGTTCACTTACAGAGAGGCCTGGAGAGGCCTGCTACATGACAACCACAAAACGTGGGAGCTCAACTTAAGGGAGGCCTAGTGAAGCCTACCACAGTACATGGGAGTTCGCTTACAGAGAGGCCTAGAGAGGCCTACTACCCATTACCAGAAAAACCACATTAAGTGGAAACTCAAAGTATGTTGGAACTCAACTCCAGGGAGGCCTGGTGAGGCCTACTACCAGAGAACCATGACATGAAGGAGCTTACTTTCAGGGAGGCCTGGAGAGGCCTACTACCTGAAAACCACAGCTGACATTGGGCCAGACTGGCAGTCCAGTTGACTGTCTATGGGGCTTTGCCTTCAGGGAGGCCTTATGAGGCCTACTACCTGATAGTTCAACCTCAGGGCCACTTAGTACCACAGTATGAGGGATTCAGCCCTCAAGGAGGCCTAGTAAAGCCTACTACCTGATCTCCACAAAAAATGTGGGAGCCCATCTTCAGGGAGGCCTGAAGAGGCCTACTTCCTGAAACGGTCTAATCAGCTGGATGTGTACTGCTGCTGGGGACTCGCCTAACAGGGAGGCCCGGTCGAGCCTACTAGCTGATAGCGAGTCTTTCTGCTACTTTAATGAACACTGCTGGAACCATACTAATAAAAAACGTTCCTAAAGTTTTGACCTAGTGTATGCTCCACAATGTTGTGACCCACCTCCGAGGAGGCCTGTTAAGACCTACTACTCGGTAGTGAGTCTTCTGCCCGAACTACCAGGGCCAACCACCAAAGGTGAGCTGGCCTAGGAGCCCTATCTTAGGGGTTACCCAGTCAAGGAGGCCTGCTGGGGCCTACTACCTAACTGTGCAGCCTTCAAGGCAGAAAAACTGTTACTACAGCGCTTACAGCATCCTGGTACCTAATCACATTGCCAAAGGCAGTGTACTCAGCAAAAAGCAATACCCTCATAGCAGGGGAGTACAACATACGCCACTCTGCCTAGTGGAGGCCCCATTTTAAGGGCCTACCTACTAAATGCATGGGCATCAGCTCATGGCAATGCTCTGGCTTCAAGGGAGCGGAGTTCAAATACCGGAGTGAAATGTAGTTAGAACTCCCTGCTCAACCGGAGCCATCGTGGTGTGAGGTAGATAATACAGAGCTGAGAATGGATTACTCAAAACTACCCCGCGTTTAGTGGGGGAGTAACACCATATGCCCCTGAAATGTTAGACAGGGAGCGGGCCTGCAAGTGGCTCCAAAGGGTGACAGGGATTTGTCCTGTGCCCAGCCTGGGGGAGCGGAGCTTGCTTGCAAGCCAACCAACTTTCACCCATCGTTCGAGCGGTTCAGCTCAACGGGCTGAGTGGAGCCAGCTCTAGAGGCCTAAAAACAAGTAGCTCTGTTCGGCAGGGTCTGGCAAACTATCACATCGCAGAGCGAAAGACAGCCTGACCCGCCTGAAGGATCATACCTCAACTACCACCCTGCATTACTCTATCACCCCTGAATGCAGTGAAAGGGGCGGGCTTTGGCCAACAACTCCCATTTAAGGGAGGAGGCTGAAATCTCGGGGAGGAAGCCTACACATACTAAAATGCGGCAGCTATACTTAGCAAAACGCCTCCAACATCCCAAACATAGCCTAGGCCAGCTACAGAGGCGGCCCGGGTTAGGGCCGACCTACAAGCATAGATCTACCTGAGGGCTCGGAGGAGCCACAGCCTACTTGATTGAGAGGCTGTGAAACACTCAACCTACTGACACCTTACAGAGCCCAGGGGAGCGAAGTACTCAGGATACCAATGTCACAAACCGAAAGGTAGGACATAAGATCTATCTGAAGCGCCAGCGTCAGTCTAAACCTAAAGTAAAAAAGTTTTTTTTTTTTTTTTTAGGAAGACCAACTACTCTACCCCTAGGCGGCTTAAAGCCCTGAGGCTAACATAGAAATGAGTGGTGGCCCACCACGCATAAAAATGTCATGACAGGAAGGCCATCACCTACTCACACGGGAGCTAAATCTTTTTTTGAGCTTCTCCCTAAATCGTTCTAGCCACAAGCTGGGGGGGGCTTCAGGGCCCTGAAGTTCCAATACCTTACCTCATTGCTCCTCTAAGAATGACTCCCTAGGTCTATACAGGGAACAAGGTCTGTAGAGAAATACAAATCAGTGTTAGTATACACACAGAAATTATATTAAAAACCAACCAGTTCACCTGCGGCGTGCAGAGTGAAGACTCGCCAGAGAGTTCTCTATGAACCTGGGGTCCATCACTTTACATGCCTGAAAGAGGCGCTCTCACCAACCAAGCCGAGGCGGGCCATCAGAACCTTGTTCTCATCATAGACCCAGCCCCAGGCCTGGTGTAAGGAACGCCTGGGGAGTCGGGAAAAAGAGGAGAGGGCTAGGATAGTAACAGCCCTCCAGGAGATGATCCATCACTAACGCTGTGATCGTTTGTACTGGATCACCTCCCTCAGATCCTTCTTTTTCCTGCGGGAGTCACGCCTCCTCTGTGACCTGCTCCTACATGGAGGGGGTGCACGAGAGGCGACACTAGCTCTCTGGCCCTGTCTACGGCCCTCAGGTCGTGAAGGGCCAGGCTCTCCCGCCTGTCTGGGCTCGGATCCGGATCTCAGCGGTATACAGGTCTTAAACGCCGCTGAGCGCGCCTTCGCCTCCCTGAACTTTCCAACCACCGCCTCCACGGAGGTGCCAAAAAGTTCAGAGGGCGAAACCGGTGCATCAAGGAGAAAGGCCTTCTCTTTCTCCCCGATGCCAGCCAGGTTCAACCACAGATGCCTCTCCGTGGCCACCATTGCCGCCATCGATCGACCGATCGAAGCGGCAGTCTGTTTAGTGGCCCGGAGAGCAAGATCTGTGGTGCGGCGCAGCTCAGCCACCGCCTCAGGGGACAGCCCTGCCCCCTGGTCGAGATCCCCCAGCAGGTCGGCCTGGTACGCCTGCAACACCGCCATAGTGTGCAGGGCAGCACCGGCCTGACCCGCTGCCGTGTATGCTCTGCCATTCAAACGCGCTGTGGTCTTGAGCGGTTTGGATGGCAGGGCTGGAGCACTCAGTGTCGACGCCCGCCCAGACACGAGATGGTTCGCAAACGTCTCGTCAATGGGCGGCATCGACACATACCCATACTCGCCGATCCCCTCAACATCAGCGAAACTAGCCCGCTGATGTTGGTGGATCCGAGCAGAGTATGGGTTCTTCCATGCCCTCTCGATCTCAGTATGGAGATCAGGAAGAAATGGAAGGCTCGCCTGAGCTGGTGGTCTATGGCCGGGGAGAAATCGATCGTCCAGCCTGCCACGAACAACTTCTCCCCTAACGCGCCGCCATGGCAGTTGCAACCTGTCAGTGGCGCGTTCCATTACATCCAGCAGCTCAGCATACACGGGGCAGGGTGGCTGAGAGGGTTCAGGGTCCACCTGAATGACCTCCTCATCATCCATCACCTGCCCGTCCTGAAGAGCATCTGTTGCAGGAACAGTAGGAGAAAAATCCTCTTCGTCATCCACCTGCAACTCACCCTCGTCATCCGCCGAATCATCTGAGAGGTTAACACCCCTCTCAAGACGATCGGCGAGATCCCTCTGGGAACCCCATGACGCGAGTCGCCGCTCTGCCTCAGCGCGAGCGGGACCTGAGCCACGAGGTACAGATGGTGAGCCCTCCTCACTCGAGAAGAGGGCTAGACGAGAGCGGAGCGTTTTCAAAGCAAAACGCTCACAGTTTGCACAGACAGCTCCCTCAAGAGCCGCCTGTGCATGCTCTTTGCCCAGACAGAGAACGCACAGTTCGTGTGAATCACCCGGCGTCAAATACCTTGGGCACGGATCCGCACACTTCCTGAAGCTTTCAGCCTTCTCCGTGCGTTTCATTTTCTTTGCCGACTTTTCCAGCGATATCAAACAGACAGTCCCTGAAGACGAAAAGATGTTTGTCATGTTTGCAAAGCGCCCTTTTATACTTGCAGGTCGCATGTTAATCATTCACGTTAATGATTCACGGGCTGTCGCCGGTCAATGTGATTGCCGTGATTTGATAGTGATTTCAGACACCTGTCACGCCTGAGGCGTTCCCCATAGCGTCATTCTGACGTAGTGTAGAGTTCCCTTTCGAAAGGGAACTTGCCGTGACCCGGATTTGCTGCGGCCACAACGCAGAGTACTAACCACTATACGATCACGGCGAGCTACCGGTCTACCTGACGTGTCCCTGAATACAAAGGGGTCTTGTCATCTTTAGCTACCGGTCTACCTGACGTGTCCCTGAATACAAAGGGGTCTTGTCATCTTTAGCTTGCAGACAAAACTGTTTCTTACCAACCTAACTCTTTTCAATGGTAGTACTGTAACAGTGACTTTTTTCTTTTTATAAAGTTTTAGCAAGGCCTCCAGAAGGTTACAACCTATAGCAGGGGCACGCTGTCTACGTAGTCGGCAGGATTCGAACCTGCGCGGGGGGACCCCAATGGATTTCAAGTCCATCGCCTTAACCACTCGGCCACGACTACAAGCTTGCTAAGACGTGTGCGTGCTGCGTGGGTACGCACAGCAAAATGAATCGTATTGGCGGTAGAAAATACTAGATTCTCCAATGCATCGCGTTTCCTTCTTCGCCGATTCAGAATGGCCGTCAAAATGTATTTGCGAATTAGTGTTTGATTATTAATAATAATCAAATGACAATAATGCTAGGAAAATGAACAAAAACTCACTGCTTCTTGTCTGGAAAGCATCTTTACACGCTTCAATGCTGTTGACTTGCCGCGCTCTTATCCTTATTGTAAACTTGCGTCAAAAGCGCAGTTGTTTGGAGCAAATAGCAAGCCTGCGGCACTCTAGTGCTGCGTTCCAGTCCAAAATTGTCATGCCCTTCACTCGCTAACTTCCCTCCGTCTCGTTCACTCGGATGTACGTCATTGCGAGTGCCCACTACTGGCGGAAACTGCAATGGTCTGAACTGGAACGTCCTAAGCCCTTGATCACTTGTGAATCAGCTGTGGAGTTGATTTATTATTTACATTTTTTTCCCTTTAATAATTTGTTTAATGCAGCATCCAAATGTTTATAGGTGTGTTTGGGTTGTTTTAAATAAAAAAAAAAAAAATTATAATTATCATAGAGTTGTCTGTGTGGTGGTGATTAGACGAGATATGTGGTGACGTCACAATCGTACTGCATTGTGGGACATATAGATGCCTGAAGTGTACATTTGAAGCAGACTCGCTCCCTCGGTCAAAATCGAGGGAACGAAGGTCTGTCCATATAAACTTCCCTCGTCCACTTCACGAAGTGGAACGCACTTCAAAATGGCGGCAGGGATTCCCCCGAGGGGAAGTGCTTAGGGAAGTTCGCAAGTGCGTGTCTAAAAGTGGACTGGAACGCAGCACAAGTAACAGCCAGCGAGTGTACTGACACCTAGCGATTAGAAAATATACACGCACCATATTCTCTCTGAAGCAAGATTCTTCCAAACTAAAAACTAAGGGTTCGAACCTAAGAGCTCGTGCTCTCAAAGAAGGTCCCAGTTTCAAGTCACTCGAACATCCAGAGCACGTCAAGGGCACGCGCCGTGCACAAAATGTGGTCTGAAGGACGGGGTGAGGAGAGGTGGTAACGTAACATGGAGATACATTT
>CM040800.1:37167731-37175231 GCA_022829025.1 Squalius cephalus | reverse complement strand
TCTGCGGCACTCTAGGTAACAGCCAGCGGGTGTACTGACACCTAGCGATTTGAAAATATACACGCACCATATTCTCTCTGAAGCAAGATTCTTCCAAAGTAAAAACTAAGGGTTCGAACCTGAGAGCTCGTGCTCTCAAAGAAGGTCCCAGTTTCAAGTCACTCGAACATCCAGAGCACGTCAAGGGCACGCGCCGTGCACAAAAAAGTGGTCTGAAGGAGGGGGTGAGGAGAGGTGGTAACGTAACATAGAGCTCGATTTCATTGGCACCCAGAAAAACGTCTCAGGTTACGACTGTAACCTATGTTCCCTGAGAACAGGGAACGAGACACTACGTCAGAATGACGCTATGGGGAACGCCTCAGGCGTGACAGGTGTCTGAAATCACTATCAAATCACGGCAATCACATTGACCGGCGACAGCCCGTGAATCATTAACGTGAATGATTAACATGCGACCTGCAAGTATAAAAGGGCGCTTTGCAAACATGACAAACATCCTATCGTCTGAAGGGACTGTTGCAGGCAGGCCCCGAGGCATGGCAGGAAGACGTAGTGTCTCGTTCCCTGTTCTCAGGGAACATAGGTTACAGTCGTAACCTGAGACGTTCCCTTTCGAAAGGGAACTCTACACTACGTCAGAATGACGCTATGGGGAACGATATACCAACGCCACCATGCTAAGGGGAGTGCATGCCAAAAGGCAGTGACAACTGTCAGAACCGGCAATTCAAATGAACGCTAGTACCACTCACCCCCAGGTCACACTGAGCTGTCAGTGACAGCACTCCCTATGGTCATAGCCCAAGCTAAATGACACCACAGAAAACCTCCATAAACATAGTTTAGTGAAAGGTCTACCTGGGCCTGCTCAAGGGCCTAGGACCACAACTTCAACTTCTTAGAAGGGGTCCCTTCTAGGGAATGTGGCTAGGGAACCCCAGCCAGTCACTATTCAGGGGAACGTGCCACCTGAAATGCCACCAGGCAGGCCTGACCTGGTGTCACCATATAAGACACTACAGTCTGGCCACTTCCTGTCTGTCCGAAGACAGAGCCTCTGGACACTTGCCTTTAGGAAGGCATCCAACCCGAGGGACTGCGAAGCAGGCAGTAAACCACTCGGACCGGATCTCAGAGACGGGATATCCTGGAGAGTATGACTCAGCATAGTGCTTTACAACCCTTGCCAGCGAGGGGAGTTTCTCTACTCGATCCACGGATCAACCCAGTGTTTGTGTTTCAAAACACTAAGGAGGCCTGTGAGGGCCTAAGGACTGATCTAACTGGGAGGCCTCATGAGAGGCCTACGACCGACTGACCAGACTCAGGAGACCACATACTCATACTGACCCTCAGTGAGGGGAGCATAGATCTACCTGGTAGGCAACCAGGCTGTAGCAGGATAAAGAGGTTCCAGGAGGGAACCCGTAGCAGAGAATACAAACTTGAGTCGAGCCAGGGCGCAAGCTCACCTTCGGTAGCTGCCTGATAAGGTCTGCTAAACTGAAAGTAAGCGGCCACTAGCTTACAAAACCCAGCACCACAGTGAAACTACTCAGGGAGACCTGGAGAGGCCTACAACCTGACAACCACAGTATGTGGGAGCTCACCTTCAGAGAGGCCTGGTGAAGCCTACTATCTGATAACCACAAACGTGGGAGCTCACTTTCAGAGAGGCCTGGAGAGGCCTACTACCTGACAACCACAGTATGTGGGAGCTCACCTTCAGAGAGGCCTGGTGAAGCCTACTATCTGATAACCACAAAACGTGGGAGCTCACTTTCAGAGAGGCCTGGAGAGGCCTACTACCTGAAAAACCATGCTAAGTGGAAACACACAGTAAGTGGGAGCTAACCTTCCAAGGAGAGCTCAACTTCAGGGAGGCCTAGTGAGGCCTACTACCTGATAACCACAGTGCATGGGAGTTCACTTACAGAGAGGCCTGGAGAGGCCTACTACCTGATAACCACAGCGCATGGGAGTTCACTTACAGAGAGGCCTGGAGAGGCCTGCTACATGACAACCACAAAACGTGGGAGCTCAACTTAAGGGAGGCCTAGTGAAGCCTACCACAGTACATGGGAGTTCGCTTACAGAGAGGCCTAGAGAGGCCTACTACCCATTACCAGAAAAAACACATTAAGTGGAAACTCAAAGTATGTTGGAACTCAACTCCAGGGAGGCCTGGTGAGGCCTACTACCAGAGAACCATGACATGAAGGAGCTTACTTTCAGGGAGGCCTGGAGAGGCCTACTACCTGAAAACCACAGCTGACATTGGGCCAGACTGGCAGTCCAGTTGACTGTCTATGGGGCTTTGCCTTCAGGGAGGCCTTATGAGGCCTACTACCTGATAGTTCAACCTCAGGGCCACTTAGTACCACAGTATGAGGGATTCAGCCCTCAAGGAGGCCTAGTAAAGCCTACTACCTGATCTCCACAAAAAATGTGGGAGCCCATCTTCAGGGAGGCCTGAAGAGGCCTACTTCCTGAAACGGTCTAATCAGCTGGATGTGTACTGCTGCTGGGGACTCGCCTAACAGGGAGGCCCGGTCGAGCCTACTAGCTGATAGCGAGTCTTTCTGCTACTTTAATGAACACTGCTGGAACCATACTAATAAAAAACTTTCCTAAAGTTTTGACCTAGTGTATGCTCCACAATGTTGTGACCCACCTCCGAGGAGGCCTGTTAAGACCTACTACTCGGTAGTGAGTCTTCTGCCCGAACTACCAGGGCCAACCACCAAAGGTGAGCTGGCCTAGGAGCCCTATCTTAGGGGTTACCCAGTCAAGGAGGCCTGCTGGGGCCTACTACCTAACTGTGCAGCCTTCAAGGCAGAAAAACTGTTACTACAGCGCTTACAGCATCCTGGTACCTAATCACATTGCCAAAGGCAGTGTACTCAGCAAAAAGCAATACCCTCATAGCAGGGGAGTACAACATACGCCACTCTGCCTAGTGGAGGCCCCATTTTAAGGGCCTACCTACTAAATGCATGGGCATCAGCTCATGGCAATGCTCTGGCTTCAAGGGAGCGGAGTTCAAATACCGGAGTGAAATGTAGTTAGAACTCCCTGCTCAACCGGAGCCATCGTGGTGTGAGGTAGATAATACAGAGCTGAGAATGGATTACTCAAAACTACCCCGCGTTTAGTGGGGGAGTAACACCATATGCCCCTGAAATGTTAGACAGGGAGCGGGCCTGCAAGTGGCTCCAAAGGGTGACAGGGATTTGTCCTGTGCCCAGCCTGGGGGAGCGGAGCTTGCTTGCAAGCCAACCAACTTTCACCCATCGTTCGAGCGGTTCAGCTCAACGGGCTGAGTGGAGCCAGCTCTAGAGGCCTAAAAACAAGTAGCTCTGTTCGGCAGGGTCTGGCAAACTATCACATCGCAGAGCGAAAGACAGCCTGACCCGCCTGAAGGATCATACCTCAACTACCACCCTGCATTACTCTATCACCCCTGAATGCAGTGAAAGGGGCGGGCTTTGGCCAACAACTCCCATTTAAGGGAGGAGGCTGAAATCTCGGGGAGGAAGCCTACACATACTAAAATGCGGCAGCTATACTTAGCAAAACGCCTCCAACATCCCAAACATAGCCTAGGCCAGCTACAGAGGCGGCCCGGGTTAGGGCCGACCTACAAGCATAGATCTACCTGAGGGCTCGGAGGAGCCACAGCCTACTTGATTGAGAGGCTGTGAAACACTCAACCTACTGACACCTTACAGAGCCCAGGGGAGCGAAGTACTCAGGATACCAATGTCACAAACCGAAAGGTAGGACATAAGATCTATCTGAAGCGCCAGCGTCAGTCTAAACCTAAAGTAAAAAAGTTTTTTTTTTTTTTTTTAGGAAGACCAACTACTCTACCCCTAGGCGGCTTAAAGCCCTGAGGCTAACATAGAAATGAGTGGTGGCCCACCACGCATAAAAATGTCATGACAGGAAGGCCATCACCTACTCACACGGGAGCTAAATCTTTTTTTGAGCTTCTCCCTAAATCGTTCTAGCCACAAGCTGGGGGGGGCTTCAGGGCCCTGAAGTTCCAATACCTTACCTCATTGCTCCTCTAAGAATGACTCCCTAGGTCTATACAGGGAACAAGGTCTGTAGAGAAATACAAATCAGTGTTAGTATACACACAGAAATTATATTAAAAACCAACCAGTTCACCTGCGGCGTGCAGAGTGAAGACTCGCCAGAGAGTTCTCTATGAACCTGGGGTCCATCACTTTACATGCCTGAAAGAGGCGCTCTCACCAACCAAGCCGAGGCGGGCCATCAGAACCTTGTTCTCATCATAGACCCAGCCCCAGGCCTGGTGTAAGGAACGCCTGGGGAGTCGGGAAAAAGAGGAGAGGGCTAGGATAGTAACAGCCCTCCAGGAGATGATCCATCACTAACGCTGTGATCGTTTGTACTGGATCACCTCCCTCAGATCCTTCTTTTTCCTGCGGGAGTCACGCCTCCTCTGTGACCTGCTCCTACATGGAGGGGGTGCACGAGAGGCGACACTAGCTCTCTGGCCCTGTCTACGGCCCTCAGGTCGTGAAGGGCCAGGCTCTCCCGCCTGTCTGGGCTCGGATCCGGATCTCAGCGGTATACAGGTCTTAAACGCCGCTGAGCGCGCCTTCGCCTCCCTGAACTTTCCAACCACCGCCTCCACGGAGGTGCCAAAAAGTTCAGAGGGCGAAACCGGTGCATCAAGGAGAAAGGCCTTCTCTTTCTCCCCGATGCCAGCCAGGTTCAACCACAGATGCCTCTCCGTGGCCACCATTGCCGCCATCGATCGACCGATCGAAGCGGCAGTCTGTTTAGTGGCCCGGAGAGCAAGATCTGTGGTGCGGCGCAGCTCAGCCACCGCCTCAGGGGACAGCCCTGCCCCCTGGTCGAGATCCCCCAGCAGGTCGGCCTGGTACGCCTGCAACACCGCCATAGTGTGCAGGGCAGCACCGGCCTGACCCGCTGCCGTGTATGCTCTGCCATTCAAACGCGCTGTGGTCTTGAGCGGTTTGGATGGCAGGGCTGGAGCACTCAGTGTCGACGCCCGCCCAGACACGAGATGGTTCGCAAACGTCTCGTCAATGGGCGGCATCGACACATACCCATACTCGCCGATCCCCTCAACATCAGCGAAACTAGCCCGCTGATGTTGGTGGATCCGAGCAGAGTATGGGTTCTTCCATGCCCTCTCGATCTCAGTATGGAGATCAGGAAGAAATGGAAGGCTCGCCTGAGCTGGTGGTCTATGGCCGGGGAGAAATCGATCGTCCAGCCTGCCACGAACAACTTCTCCCCTAACGCGCCGCCATGGCAGTTGCAACCTGTCAGTGGCGCGTTCCATTACATCCAGCAGCTCAGCATACACGGGGCAGGGTGGCTGAGAGGGTTCAGGGTCCACCTGAATGACCTCCTCATCATCCATCACCTGCCCGTCCTGAAGAGCATCTGTTGCAGGAACAGTAGGAGAAAAATCCTCTTCGTCATCCACCTGCAACTCACCCTCGTCATCCGCCGAATCATCTGAGAGGTTAACACCCCTCTCAAGACGATCAGCGAGATCCCTCTGGGAACCCCATGACGCGAGTCGCCGCTCTGCCTCAGCGCGAGCGGGACCTGAGCCACGAGGTACAGATGGTGAGCCCTCCTCACTCGAGAAGAGGGCTAGACGAGAGCGGAGCGTTTTCAAAGCAAAACGCTCACAGTTTGCACAGACAGCTCCCTCAAGAGCCGCCTGTGCATGCTCTTTGCCCAGACAGAGAACGCACAGTTCGTGTGAATCACCCGGCGTCAAATACCTTGGGCACGGATCCGCACACTTCCTGAAGCTTTCAGCCTTCTCCGTGCGTTTCATTTTCTTTGCCGACTTTTCCAGCGATATCAAACAGACAGTCCCTGAAGACGAAAAGATGTTTGTCATGTTTGCAAAGCGCCCTTTTATACTTGCAGGTCGCATGTTAATCATTCACGTTAATGATTCACGGGCTGTCGCCGGTCAATGTGATTGCCGTGATTTGATAGTGATTTCAGACACCTGTCACGCCTGAGGCGTTCCCCATAGCGTCATTCTGACGTAGTGTAGAGTTCCCTTTCGAAAGGGAACTTGCCGTGACCCGGATTTGCTGCGGCCACAACGCAGAGTACTAACCACTATACGATCACGGCGAGCTACCGGTCTACCTGACGTGTCCCTGAATACAAAGGGGTCTTGTCATCTTTAGCTACCGGTCTACCTGACGTGTCCCTGAATACAAAGGGGTCTTGTCATCTTTAGCTTGCAGACAAAACTGTTTCTTACCAACCTAACTCTTTTCAATGGTAGTACTGTAACAGTGACTTTTTTCTTTTTATAAAGTTTTAGCAAGGCCTCCAGAAGGTTACAACCTATAGCAGGGGCACGCTGTCTACGTAGTCGGCAGGATTCGAACCTGCGCGGGGGGACCCCAATGGATTTCAAGTCCATCGCCTTAACCACTCGGCCACGACTACAAGCTTGCTAAGACGTGTGCGTGCTGCGTGGGTACGCACAGCAAAATGAATCGTATTGGCGGTAGAAAATACTAGATTCTCCAATGCATCGCGTTTCCTTCTTCGCCGATTCAGAATGGCCGTCAAAATGTATTTGCGAATTAGTGTTTGATTATTAATAATAATCAAATGACAATAATGCTAGGAAAATGAACAAAAACTCACTGCTTCTTGTCTGGAAAGCATCTTTACACGCTTCAATGCTGTTGACTTGCCGCGCTCTTATCCTTATTGTAAACTTGCGTCAAAAGCGCAGTTGTTTGGAGCAAATAGCAAGCCTGCGGCACTCTAGTGCTGCGTTCCAGTCCAAAATTGTCATGCCCTTCACTCGCTAACTTCCCTCCGTCTCGTTCACTCGGATGTACGTCATTGCGAGTGCCCACTACTGGCGGAAACTGCAATGGTCTGAACTGGAACGTCCTAAGCCCTTGATCACTTGTGAATCAGCTGTGGAGTTGATTTATTATTTACATTTTTTTCCCTTTAATAATTTGTTTAATGCAGCATCCAAATGTTTATAGGTGTGTTTGGGTTGTTTTAAATAAAAAAAAAAAAAATTATAATTATCATAGAGTTGTCTGTGTGGTGGTGATTAGACGAGATATGTGGTGACGTCACAATCGTACTGCATTGTGGGACATATAGATGCCTGAAGTGTACATTTGAAGCAGACTCGCTCCCTCGGTCAAAATCGAGGGAACGAGGGTCTGTCCATATAAACTTCCCTCGTCCACTTCACGAAGTGGAACGCACTTCAAAATGGCGGCAGGGATTCCCCCGAGGGGAAGTGCTTAGGGAAGTTCGCAAGTGCGTGTCTAAAAGTGGACTGGAACGCAGCACAAGTAACAGCCAGCGAGTGTACTGACACCTAGCGATTAGAAAATATACACGCACCATATTCTCTCTGAAGCAAGATTCTTCCAAACTAAAAACTAAGGGTTCGAACCTAAGAGCTCGTGCTCTCAA
>CM040800.1:37100231-37162731 GCA_022829025.1 Squalius cephalus | reverse complement strand
TTTCCTTCTTCGACGATTCAGAACGGCCGTCAAACCGTCTGCTATGTCAAAATATATTTGCGAATTAGTGTGAATGCAGCCTATTAGACTGATAATAATAATCAAACGACAATAATGCTAGGAAAAAGAACAACAACTCACTGCTTCTTGTCTGGAAAGCATCTTTACACGCTTCAATGCTGTTGACTTGCCGCGCTCTTATCCTTATTGTACACTTGCGTAAATGGCGCAGTTGTTTGGAGCAAATAGCAAGTCTGCGGCACTCTAGGTAACAGCCAGCGGGTGTACTGACACCTAGCGATTTGAAAATATACACGCACCATATTCTCTCTGAAGCAAGATTCTTCCAAAGTAAAAACTAAGGGTTCGAACCTGAGAGCTCGTGCTCTCAAAGAAGGTCCCAGTTTCAAGTCACTCGAACATCCAGAGCACGTCAAGGGCACGCGCCGTGCACAAAAAAGTGGTCTGAAGGAGGGGGTGAGGAGAGGTGGTAACGTAACATAGAGCTCGATTTCATTGGCACCCAGAAAAACTTGCCGTGACCCGGATTTGCTGCGGCCACAACGCAGAGTACTAACCACTATACGATCACGGCGAGCTACCGGTCTACCTGACGTGTCCCTGAATACAAAGGGGTCTTGTCATCTTTAGCTACCGGTCTACCTGACGTGTCCCTGAATACAAAGGGGTCTTGTCATCTTTAGCTTGCAGACAAAACTGTTTCTTACCAACCTAACTCTTTTCAATGGTAGTACTGTAACAGTGACTTTTTTCTTTTTATAAAGTTTTAGCAAGGCCTCCAGAAGGTTACAACCTATAGCAGGGGCACGCTGTCGACATAGTCGGCAGGATTCGAACCTGCGCGGGGGGACCCCAATGGATTTCAAGTCCATCGCCTTAACCACTCGGCCACGACTACAAGCTTGCTAAGACGTGTGCGTGCTGCGTGGGAACGCACAGCAAAATGAATCGTATTGGCGGTAGAAAATACTAGATTCTCCAATGCATCGCGTTTCCTTCTTCGCCGATTCAGAATGGCCGTCAAAATGTATTTGCGAATTAGTGTTTGATTATTAATAATAATCAAATGACAATAATGCTAGGAAAATGAACAAAAACTCACTGCTTCTTGTCTGGAAAGCATCTTTACACGCTTCAATGCTGTTGACTTGCCGCGCTCTTATCCTTATGGTAAACTTGCGTCAAAAGCGCAGTTGTTTGGAGCAAATAGCAAGCCCGCGGCACTCTAGGTAACAGCCAGCGAGTGTACTGAAACCTAGCGATTAGAAAATATACACGCACCATATTCTCTCTGAAGCAAGATTCTTCCAAACTAAAAACTAAGGGTTCGAACCTAAGAGCTCGTGCTCTCAAAGAAGGTCCCAGTTTCAAGTCACTCGAACATCCAGAGCACGTCAAGGGCACGCGCCGTGCACAAAAAAGTGGTCTGAAGGAGGGGGTGAGGAGAGGTGGTAACGTAACATAGAGCTCGATTTCATTGGCACCCAGAAAAACTTGCCGTGACCCGGATTTGCTGCGGCCACAACGCAGAGTACTAACCACTATACGATCACGGCGAGCTACCGGTCTACCTGACGTGTCCCTGAATACAAAGGGGTCTTGTCATCTTTAGCTACCGGTCTACCTGACGTGTCCCAGAATACAAAGGGGTCTTGTCATCTTTAGCTTGCAGACAAAACTGTTTCTTACCAACCTAACTCTTTTCAATGGTAGTACTGTAACAGTGACTTTTTTCTTTTTATAAAGTTTTAGCAAGGCCTCCAGAAGGTTACAACCTATAGCAGGGGCACACTGTCGACGTAGTATTCAATTAACATTTACTATTTCATCTATTTTATTTTTGAATAAATTATTTCTAGTAATGTGTCCCCAGAGAATTATTGCTGGTCAAGGCACATCCCTTAAAGTCTCTTAATTTAAATAGGTGGCTTAGGTCACTGGCACCTCCCCCAGTGTTTTTGTGCTCACAATGCAATGCAAATTTGAATAATTTTCCTCATCTCACAAAAAGCCTTTTAAAAAAGAACTTTGCATCCATCAGCTTGATTGAGAAACCTGACAGGAATTTTTACAATTACCTCATAATAGTTATCAAATTTGTAAATGCTTCAGCAGTAGAGAAAATAACTAAATTTGCTTTCTCACTATTCTACTCTTTCTTGCTTTTCACAGAGGTTAAAAGTAATAAAGGAGGAGAGATTTCCCCTTTAGACTCTCGGTTTGGAGACAGAATTTCACAGAATCTTTCTTTGAGACCGACTGCACCCCATTCTACACATAGTTCCACACTACCCATGCCTGGGAAAGAGCCCACATTCTTTACGAGTAAGTTTATGGTCTTCTATTTACATATACTATTTTAAATGAAATGACCCAAAAATGTGTTTGGACATTTGTTTACATTTTTTTCTCATTTTATTACAAAATATCAACCCAAGTGGCATTTAAGGTTGGGTTCATGTGCACAATACTAGCTTTACTCTGCTAGGACGATGTGAACTTAAGATGAGCTGATTTAATTCATTATTTAGATGTTAGAAGACCTTTAAAGAAGGAGCTGCATTATGACTGGATGATAATAAAGGAGTAAATTATTGAAGTAAAACGTAAGTCATGCTGTCAGAACTATACTGATTGAATATGAATTTAACAGAATAAATTAGTGACAGAATAATGTTATTTGACTTGTTAGGTGAGCCTTGCTCATGAAATACTGAACAATAATATCAAAAATGATATCTGCAATACATTCTTGTTGGTTCTGTTCTGTTTACCCTAAGGGGGGTTATTGCTGCTCTTAACCATGCTAGGCTGCATGGATGCGCAGGGAGTTCTTGCCCAGCACAGTCCCATACCAACAATCCCAACTTTATGCTAATTATCAATCGTATTTGACGATAGTGGTCCTGACAGAAACGCTAGCTAACACAACAGTGACAGTCACATAATTACATAACCCCTTCTGTCTATGCATGGGCCTGTAGAGTAGAATTGTAAGAAAGGCTAGAATCTGTGACTGTACCAAAAATTGTTGGCATCAAATGTTGGCTCTGTCCTATTTTGTGCAATATTTGTGGGTCCAATAGTAAATGCAGCAGTTTTACTTCCCTTCCTATCTGGTCAGCCATGATATTTCTAGTTTTTTGGAACATTTTGATTAAAGTAAATGTTACAAATCAAATCAAACAAGAGAATAGGCCCATTCAGATGGGAGTGGATCTGTCATTTAACATGCATTAACATAATTTAAATAATTAATATAATATTATTAACTTCTACTGTCACCAGAAGGGTGGTGGTCATGATTTAATTTTAAATTTACATATACAATTTATAGTAAGTAAATAATAATGATAAATTAAATATATATTATTTAACTAATGAGTGCATGACCATTGTTGTAAACAGACAAACTATAATTATTATATGCTCTGCTGTTGTAATGGTGGCTGATTAATCGCAATGACAAGATGAAGGAGAATCCAAAATAAACAGTCTTTACTGATAAACAATACAAACACACAGGAGATATCTGGACCAAACTGTAACGTTTGCTGAGAGACGAGGCAGAGAATCCACTTGTGCGCATGCTTTTAATGACAAAACTCCACGAGTAGACAGGAACATCTGACCCAAAACACGAATACGATCAACCACAGAGAACAGCGTACTACGCCAAGTAAAACCTAACTTAAATCTAAATTAATATTATGCCCCTTTTCACAAGATGTAAAATAAATCTGTGGTGTCCCCAGAATGTGTCTGTGAAATGTAATTAATAAAGAATGACCTATTAGTTCTTCAGTAATTCCTTATTAGTTATGCAGTAAGTAAGAACAGAAGAAGTGTTACCAACAAAGTTACTGGGTTGTCACTTTTCCTGGGTTGGTAGATGCACCGGGGACCCAATTATAGCACTTAAACAAGGAAAAAGTCAGATTTTCATGATATGTCCCCTTTAACAGAATAGTAGAGTAGCCTAACCCATATACCAATTACCAGCTATATGCATATGCCACAAATACCACATCTTCTAAATATCGCTCGTTAGTTAAAACGAATGGATAGTAATAATAATAATAATAAAGCTAAGATAAGTAAAGTTAATTTAAAAAAAAAAAAGCTCTAGTAGCATTCTGTTGCAGACGCCCTTTGGTTTGCTATTTTGTATCTATCAGTCAGACATTTTAAATGTGACTTAAGTGTCCAAATACTCTAGGGCCCATGCGTGACTGTATGTCAACACATACAGCATCCATAATCAAATGCATACATTTCATGTGATTTCAATTTCACCTTTTTAAACTTTCTTTTCAATATGAATTAGCTTTTTATCTGCTTTTACAGAATGTGGTGGCGTGCTGATGGATTCTGGGGGGACTCTCAGTTCTCCAAATCACCCAGACTTGTACCCTCCTGATTCTCACTGTGTGTGGGTGATCAGGGTGTCTCCTCCTTTCCTAGTGCAGATCCAAGTGTCATCTCTGGCTATTGAGGGACCCTCTCCTTGCTTGTTTGATTGGCTAGAAGTCAGAGAGGAGACAGAGAAGACATCTGCTGTCACAAGGTTTGCTTACCCTATGTGGTTTATTGAATCATAAACGACAACCAGAATTGACATGGGGAAACATTTACATTTAAAAAGCCTTTGAATACAATGCAAGAACTAATATTTGTCAATCAGGATTTACATTCTATTCCATTTCTATTCAACTGAACAACCTCTGTTCAATTTCATTTTGACTGACTATTATACATTGTATGCACCCTTAAAGAACTTCAAAAATACCTTAACCCATGTTGGCTGCCCACGCCAAATTCTAAACTTTGTCAATAAAATTCTTAGTAACACTACAATACAGGTGCACTAATATGCATTAATTCATGCTTAAAGTCCCTGTAAAGTCAAAATTAAGTATGTGTTCTGAGTTTGTCACACCACAGAAAAATGTGTTATTAGCCACCCAGCCAAATTTGAATGATAAAAAAAGCCGGCAGGTACATAAAATAAGCGATCAAAATCTTCAAACGCTGGGGGCGTGTCCGCTGGCTGCGCTGAAACCACGCCCACTCGCGGGAAAGCTCGCTGCAGTCGCCACACTCAACTGTCACCGCTACAGCCGGAATGGATGCTCGTAGCAGCTTAATTTGTTTTACAAAGCCATACATGTTCGAGCCTGGACTACCTACTACAATTATAACATAAGCACACAAGGCAACTTACACTCATTGGTGGGCACGCACTGCCGACGATGGCACCAGTTGTCGGCGCGACGGGAGGATGAAGGCCGAGGCGGGAGATAAGTTAGTCGGTTCGGCCACATTCACCAGTAACAGCGGATTATCAGTGAATGAATCCCAGTTGTCTCCGACGAAAGTTTATAAAACTATCCCATGTAAAATGATCACTACAGAGGCGGGTGTTGGCGGTGATCCTCAGCTCTCCATCAAGGTGGCTCTTCACAAAATTAATCCACCTCTTGTTGATATGATAGTTTTTCGGAAATTTAAATAAGGACACCGATCTGTTTTGTACGTGATCGCATCCAGGTAATACGCATTTCCGCGACGAAGGCATAGCTAGCTAGCAAACTGTACGATGTAGTAACTAATAGTAGGCTACTGACAGTAAATCGCGATTGAGTTGCAAACTGATGTGAATAGGGATCTTCGCCGTGACGTCACGACGCGGTTAGGTGAGCTCTGGTTGGCAGAAGAAAAATAATGGCCGCTTGCTGCGCAGCGCAAACACAGAAGAAAAATGGTTGTATCGTGCTGTGTGATCGGCAAGATTGGGTACTGTACTGTGTGTATCATCTGTGTACATACCCTTATATATTAAGGGCAAATTATTGTATTTTCATACATTTTTACGTATGTCAACCAATGTTATACAGGGCCTGAAGTTAACTTTTTTGACCACCAGCCACTGTGACTTTTTACCAGACACTTTTTTTTTTTTTTTTTTTTGCCTCATAAAAGGTGAAAAAAGGAATTTCACAAACATTTGTTCTTTAACTTGTAAGAATACACATTTAAGTGCTGTCAAGTTATTAACGAGATCCATACAAGTAATAATAACTCTTACAGATAGACCTAGTGCAGCTCGTAACGTTATGTAAACAAATCAAACGCGGCTGTGTTGATGGCTGGGCAGCTGTTAAGCCTGTTTTATGCTTCTGCGTCGAGTCGACGGCGTACCTCCGCGGACCCCTCTGCGTCGACGCGAACCCCTCTCCAACCCCTCCGCCGTAGCTCGACGCGCACCTCCAAAAAATTGTAACTACGCGTCGAGGCGACGCAGACCCCAAGGGCTGTGATTGGTCAGATTATACATTATTTCCGGAGTGTAGCTTTTCCGGTTTCCCCCTCCCGCTATAGCGACATTTTTAAAGTGAACACTGCACTGTTTGTGTTCAACGATGGATCAAGTTTTTTATATATATTTTTTATATACTAAAGTTATTTATATTTTTAATTGTACTTAAAACTTTGCCCTTTGTTCTTATTCTCTTATTCTTCTATGTTCTTACTGTATAGAAATTTGGGGCAATAATTATAAAAGTTCACTACTCCAAAAACGAGCAGTTAGAATTATACACAAGGTGAGATATTTTGACCACACAAATATATTATTTCTGCAATCTAAAATTTTGATTTTTATACTGCTCAATTCTTGTATAAAACCCACAAAAATATATGCATATGTATGGGTGATAAAATGTTGTTTTTTTATTATTTTTTTATTGTGTTAATATATATGTATATATTTACACATTCATTTATCTTTTTTTATCAATCAATAAATAAATCAACGTTTGTTTTGCAAAAAAAAATTGTTGTTTATTTACAATACAATGTTCATGGTTACATCATGGATATACAGTAATTAACCAAAGTCTGCCACGGGACACTAAATTATCCTGCCATGGCACAGTTCCATGTGGAGACTTCTTTTTCTTCTGCGATTAAACATTTGCAATAAAATCATTTGTTAAAATACATATAAGGCTTCTATGATGTTTATCATGGATCGCAGTGGAACACGCACTGTGAATCCGAAATATAACGTTAGATGAGGAACACGCTCATCGCTCTGTGAGGAGAATATTCATTCTTATATGGTTATTTTTATTACTGCAGTATAATTTCGTTAAGCTCTCTGGCTGATACACACACATATAGCTTTGAAAGACGCTGGAACATTGTTGTTCAACGTCGATTAGCTCCAGCTGCAACAACACTCTCTCTTTCTTTCGCTCGCCATCGGAATGAACAAGCGGAACCGGCGCACTGAACCAAAACAAACTAGCAAAGAGATTCGCGAACCCCACACCCCCCTAGCGTTCTGGCGGTGAAATGCACCGCGATGCAACGCAACCCGACGCAGAACTATAAAACGGCCACGACGCCGTAGGAGTGACGGCGTAGCTACGCCGTCGAGTTGACGCAGAAGCATAAAACAGGCTTTAGTTACAGCGTTCAGGAACCGTTAAGCAGAACTAAATTAATATTGTTATTAGGCCTACTGGTAAAGTTACCGGGTAGGCTACCGGACATTTTCTCACCGGTTCCCAACTCCCAACATCTGTGCAACTGTCATTGTACTGTAGCCTATGTCAGCGTTGCATTATCTCATCTCACCAACAGTTTAATAACGTTACTTAACTCACACATTCAAACTCAGTCAGAGAAGGGCCTCATCTTTCTCTCCGATCACATATACGTTCCGAAACACTCAAACTGCGCTGCTTTCACAGATGCTTTGTTTACTCCAGTAATGTGCCGCCACATTTTTAGCTGTAAATCCAACGAATTTGCTGACTTCGTTTAAATGTCAAAGAACAACAAAAAATTCTCACTCAGGTGATAAGGATCAGGCAGAGAACATGAACTCTGGTTATAAAAGCTTAATTATATCTCTTTTTAGCTTCTTCGGACAAAGAATTAACATTATGCTGACAAAACACAGGTAGACTGCTGCGACATGTTTTGGTTCTTTCTGCCAACCAGTTCGCGCCCACGCCCATATCGTGACGTCACATTTGACTCCGGCGAACATCCCGGCTCCAGTGCGTCATCAAGTTGGGGCGTGTCCAGGAGCTCAGGGGCTCCAGTGCGTCATCAAGTAGGGGCGTGTCCAGGAGCTCAGGGGCTCCAGTGCGTCATCAAGTTGGGGCGTGTCCAGGAGCTCAGGGGCTCCAGTGCGTCATCAAGTAGGGGCGTGTCCAGGAGCTCAGGGGCTCCAGTGCGTCATCAAGTAGGGGCGTGTCCAGGAGCTCAGGGGCTCCAGTGCGTCATCGAGCCCCCCTTTTAGCCCCGCCCAAAAAATCAGGAACACAGCAACGGTGAAAAACTGTTTAACGGTCTAACTCCACAATTCAGTACTTCACAGTTCACAGTCTTTGTAATATGATTTAGCAATACATTTCTAACATTTATAATGTGTTTAGAATTTTTTTTTAGAATTGCCTTTACAGGGACTTTAACTAATGCACAGATAATCATGTATTAATGTATGACTCATACATTAATAGAAGAACTAAACCATTATGTAATGATTACTGGATCAGCAACTAATACAGATTCTATATGATTAATAGATTAAGTAATACATGAATTGCTATTAATTAAATGTGTCATCATGTATTAATTCCTTAATAACATTTGGTATCAACTGATAGTCAAGTCAAGTCACGTTTATTTATATAGCGCATTTTATAATACTGATTGTTTTGATAACAGGAAAATAATGCAACAAAATTTGTTTAGGCTGTAGCCTACATCAGATCTAGAAGAAAATAGTCCATCTTAAGTAAGTTCAGTGATGGTTCATTTTTGTTATAAAAAAGTTATTAATTTTAGTTCATTTATATACGAATGAACAGAGTATGATTACAGAAGTCAGATTGGATTGGAACATTCAGAATATTTATCCAGTTTATCCAGAGGCATATGACAATTACCTAATTTTTAAGTATAATAGTTTATGACATTTTTATAAATATATATCATCTGTGGAAGGTGTAGGACCATAAAATGTACGTTCAGTCATTTAATTCGGTCCGAATGAAATGACAGCATGTGCTCCCTGATGTTGTGTCAATTCTAAAACTGGACATACATTTCTTTCATACTTTAGACTATATACAGTGAAATTCATTTATAAATAAAATATTTCAGAAATTCAGAATGTAAAAAACGAAGCAGGAATGAACTATATACATATCCTATAATGGATATTAACATCCAATAGTGTAAATCGCGGCAGCAGCTTCAGGTTGGTAGTCCAAGGCATTGTTGTTTATCTTTACTTCCGGGGTTCTTCCCACCGGAGCCTCACTTTCGATTTCAAAATGGCGGCTGCGTGAAATCAGCGTATAGCGTTGTCTCTGGTCGACTCGCTTCTGGTCTGTGCACGTCCGTGTTTTGCAGGAGGCATGGCTTTGGACGGCAATTTGATGGGAGGGTGGGATCGTATGCTTTCAATGCTAGTAGGCTAAAGTTAGCATTTCCCAGATGACCTATTGCACTTTTAATTAACAGCAATTCTACTCTATTAATCATATAGACTCTTTATTAGTTACTGATGCAGTAATCATTAATTAATGGTTTAATTCTTCATGAGTCATAAATTAACATGTGATTATCGGTGCATTAGTTAAGTCAAGTCAAGTCAAGTCATCTTCATTTATATAGCGCTTTTAACAATGTAGATTGTTTCAAAGCAGCTTTACAGAGATAAACTTATAATTTATGGTAACAGAGATTGTTTTGGCTTTATAGCGGTTCTTTAGTAAAGTTATTTTCCAGCTAAGGTTAGTTATGATTGATTCGCTTCCGTCGCAACAATCATTTGTTATTAAATTAGGGGCCGCTAAGACGACACAATTCTCTCTACACAGACTTTAAACGCGATCCTGTGATAAACGCTGATGGCGTTCACATGCGCATTAGGAATTGGTTCTATAGTTATGTGCGTTTGAATATACTGTATGTACGCAGGTTTGTAATTCCCTACAAACCAAGCCTAAACAAAGTACTGGTGTTTCCTTATAATTTTTGATACAGAATTTTATTTTATTTTATCAATTCGGGGTAGATACGCAAATTGAGTTTCCCGACGACGCTTTATCTGTAGAGTGGTAAAGGGATCCTCCATAGGGAGAGACTAGTTGGCACTTCAGCACTGCGTTGTCATCGGTCCAGGCGAAGGTCCTTCGTCAGATCTGAATACGGCCTGGATCCGGCAGGCTGCGGGAAAACCTCGGGATAAACACAGACACTAAAATTAGCGTAGATGCCATTCTTCTTATGATGTAACGAGTACATCAGGATTTATGGGAAGTGTTCCCGGTTCCGGCTGACCTACTATATGCAGCCTAACATTAAATTATAGAAGTCTATAATGTATTATGTGAAAGCTAGGTCAAAGAGATGTGTTTTTAGTCTAGCTTTGAACTGACAGAGTGTGTCTGCTTCCCGGACAATGGTAGGAAGGCTGTTCCAAAGTTTTGGTGCTAAATAGGAAAAGGATCTACCGCCAGCAGTCGATTTTTGATATTCTAGGTATTATCAACTGGCCGGAATTTTGAGATCGCAATAGACGTGAAGGAGTATAATGCGTTAAGAGCTCTCTCAAGTACTGCGGAGCTAAACCATTTAGTGCTTTGTACGTGATCAGCAATATTTTAAAATTGATGCGATGTTTAATAGGAAGCCAGTGCAGTGATGACAGAACTGGGCTAATATGGTCATACTTCCTGGTTCTGGTAAGAACTCGAGCTGCTGCGTTTTGAACTAGCTGTAGTTTGTTTATTAAGCGTGCAGGGCAACCACCCAGTAGAGCATTACAATAATCTAGCCTTGATGTCATGAACACATGAACTAATTGTTCCGCATTTGTCAATGAGAGCATATGACGTAATTTAGATATATTTTTAAGATGGAAAAATTCAGTTTTACAGATACTAGACAAATGACTTTCAAATGAAAGATTGGTATCAAAGAGCACACCCAGGTTCCTAACCGACGACGAAGACTTAACAGAGCAGCCATCAAGTGTTAGACAGTATTCTAGGTTATTACGTGAGTAAGTTTTTTGTCCAATAATTAGAAACTCTGTTTTTTCAGAATTTAGAAGTAGGAAATGACGAGTCATCCAATTTTTTATATCCGCTATGCATTCCGTAAATTTTGTGAATTGGTAAGTTTCGTTAGGTTTTGAAGAAATATAGAGCTGAGTATCGTCAGCATAACAGTGAAAGCTAATGCCATGCTTCCTAATGATATCTCCTAAGGGTAGCATGTACAGAGTGAACAGCAGCGGTCCTAGTACTGAGCCTTGTGGTACGCCATACTGAACTTGTGATCGATGAGACATCTCTTCATTTACTGCTACAAACTGATAATGGTCAGATAAGTATGATTTAAACCATGCTAGTGAGTGCATTTCCCGTAATGCCAACATAATGTTCTAATCTATTTAAAAGAACGTTGTGGTCGATAGTATCAAATGCAGCACTAAGATCGAGTAACACTAATAGCGAGACACAACCACGATCGGATGATAAGAGCAAATCATTTGTGACTCTAACGAGAGCAGTCTCAGTACTATGGTACGATCTAAATCCGGACTGAAAATCCTCACAGATATCATTTCTTTCAAGAAAGGAACACAGTTGTGAAGATACTGCTTTTTCTAATATCTTTGACAGAAAAGGTAGATTCGAGATCGGCCTGTAATTGACTTATTCTGTAGGATCAAGTTGCATTTTTTTAACAAGCGGTTTAATCATAGCCAGCTTAAAGTTTTTTGGTACGTATCCTAGAGACAAAGATGAATTAATGATATTAAGAAGAGGATCTATGACCTCTGGAAGCATCTCTTTCAGTAGCTTAGTCGGTATCTAACATACATGTTGTAGATTTAGATGATTTAACGAGTTTAGTAAATTCTTCCTCTCCTATAGCAACGAACGAATCAAATTTTTCCTCAGGGAGACTACAATGCACTGCCTGATGCGATACTGTAGTAGACGGTTGCACAGTTATAATTTTCTCCCTGATATTATCAATCTTATAAGTGAAGAAGTTCATAAAGTCATTACTGCTGTGCTGCTTGGAAACTTCGGTGCTTGAAGCTTTATTTTTCGTTAGTTTAGCCACCGTTTCAAATAAATACCTAGGATTATGTTTATTTTCTTCTAATAGGTTTGAAAAATAAGCAGATCTAGCAGCTTTTAAGGCCTCTCTGTAAGCAATCGAGCTCTCTTTCCATGAAACGCGAAATACCTTCTTCCTTGATGTAAGTCCTTGATGGCGACAAGATGGGAGTAGTTTTAGCAGTCAGCAATTTTCCTATAATTTATGATGTGTCTCTGTGTACATAGTAGTACTTGTCGTGCTGACTTCAAGCCTGAATGGTTTTGTGAGCCCAGCCTGACTGGCACTTTCTTTTTTGTTCATCTTTAATTTTAATCTTTAATATGTGTTTTTAGTGACAAGAAAACGGATTGGGTGTCTACAACATGGAATAACATCCATGAATGTCATTCATATAGTTTACTAGGCAACTAGTAGGGGCAACTCCCACTAGTGGCCTCACCGCCAGCCACTGGCAACATGCAGCGACAAAATCACTGGCAGTGTGAACGCAGCTTTAGTCTGCATATCAACGGCACAAGCCTCTGTTACTAGCTCTAAAATTATGTTTTGGAATTAGCAATGGAGGCTTGGGATGAGATGTGAGAAATTTGTCCTACACACAAAAGCCATGGTAACCACAATATAAGCTATATAATTTACTATATTATAAAAAAAAAATAACGTACATTGACATGGGTGCATTGCCACCTTGGATGTGCATTATTTGTCTAATAATTCAACGGCCCGTCATCAGTTATTCCTAAAAAACACAATTATCTATAAAAAAAATTAAAAAAACACAAGATACATCTTCATCAGACATGGAATATTTTGAAGCTGCATACATTGGAATAAATTAGTTATTAAGTAATTTTTTTCTCTACAAGGCTGTTCTTGGCAATCGCTCTCAAACTTTTAATAATTAAGATTCACTTCTTCCTAGATTTTGTGGCAATGTTCCACCACCTACACTGAATACAAATAGCAGTACTGTGTTGGTGTCATTTCACACTGATGGGAATATTGGTGGCAATGGGTTCATTGCACAATACCATTCTATATTACCAGGACAGAGTAAGTATAACTTAAACATATCAACATTATGTTCCTTTTAATTGTTTAAAACTGTACAGTTTACATTTTATATATAAGAATAAACTCAATAAACTCGATCTCCTGGCACTGCATATCTATATTTAGCGTGTTCTTTATATATATATAGAAAAAAATCACCTTTTACAAGCATCTGATATGCAATATGCAGTTACATTTCATTGATCGATTTGCAGGAAGCAGAAGAACTTTTGTTGTGTACCATTTTTAGTTTTAGGTGTCCTACTCTGCTTTCTATAGGTAACCAACCAAGATGTCCAAGGCCCTGTGTACACCTGGTATTAAGATGTGTTTTGGTCGATCGGATCACAAGTAGACTAGGGAGACACCTACCCGTTTATACCCGGTCTTTTATTCTGTCTCTTTTGTCCACTTTCGGCCACTTCTGTCCTGATTTCTTCAAGGGGAGGGTCTATGGACAGGTAAATGTATGGGATTTCTTTCATTAGATCTTTCGATCTAATGGATGAAATAAGCTGACGCAATTCACATATGAACACAACTGGAGACGACAGAAAAACATACAGAGAGCAGCAGCTTTCGTTTCTGCTCTAAAAGCCACGAGAGCATGCCGAACACTGTGAGTGTCAGGTATGAGGAGAGAACATAGTGCTTGGTACGTTTTTCATCTTCAAACCGAACTTGGGTCTTGGTAAATCCCGTCTGGCTTCCCATAATATGCATTAGGTCAGTAGGTGGAGAGTAGGCATCTTTAGTGGCTGTTTTGTTGGCTGTTTGTGGCGTTTACACTACGAAAGCAATACGGTCAAATGCATATGCGACTGCCTCTGGAAGTGGTCGAAAGTGGACAAGCTCAATATGTTTTATACTCCGTTTACACCTGTACATTGTGTCATCTACATGTGATCCGATTAACCAAAACGCATCTTAATACCAGGTGTAAACAGAGCCTAAAAGGGAATCCTATGCAATAAAATGCAAATTACTTACTTAAAAATCATACAATGTGATTTTCTGGATTTTTGTTTTAGATTCCGTCACTCACAGTTGAAGAGTACCTATGATAAAAATTTCAGACTTCTACATGCATTGTAAGTGGGAAAACCTGCAAAATCGGCAGTGTATCAAATACTTGTTCTCCCCACTGTATGTGCCTGCCTTTTCAATCTATATTTATTTAAAATGGTTGTGGAATCAATTGACCAATACCATTTTAAATAAATTCATATCAATGCATTTTTTTCACTAGCCTAACCCAGGAGTGTCCAAACTTGCTCCTGGAGTTGAGCTCCAACTTGCCTCAACACACCTGCCTGGAAGATTCAATTATGCCTAGTAAGACCTTGATTTGCAGGTGTGTTTAATTGGAGTTGGAGCTATCGAGAAGCAGGATTGGACACACCTGGCCTAACCCTACACCTAACCCCAAACCTAAACCCAACCTTAACATACTTTAGTTTTAGTTTCAAACATCTATACCTATACCTGTTGGAATGCTATGCCTAGCAATCAAAGTCAACAAGTTAATGTTTCATACCAGATGCACATAAAAGATAACTTTTATGTATAAAGAGCATGCAACATGAAAGCATGGACTCATGCTATTGATATGCAGTGCCTGGAATGTTTTTGAGATTGTTTTTGTAGACTGTATTGTGGATCTAGCAGTCTGTGTTGTGGGTGACAATGTTGAAATAGTCTACAATTTAAATGTGTCATATCCAATAAATATGCAATAGTGAAAATTGAATCTGAGTCTAATTATACTGTTTCTACCTTAAACTTTAAAACATTTGAAACTGTTGCTAATACGAGAGCAGCAAGCAGTGAAAATGTATATGATATTCTGGGGCCATATTCACAAAACCTCTTAAAGCTAAAAGAAACTTGCCGATTTTCTCTTTTAGGAGAAAATCTTACAAATAATGGTCAGTCCTAAATTTAATGCTCCTAAATTTACGCTCTAAGAGTATTTCACAAAACATTTTAGCACTAAAACCAGCACCTAGTCCTAAATCTGTGAAAAGTTAGGAGTAGTCAAGAGGACTCCTAAGTCACTAAACCAAATAACAAACAATCCTAATGGCTATTTCCGGCAATCTGTACACCACTGTACACCATTGAGGCAATATGTGATAGAGGCTTGGGTGCTGAGCCTTCTCCCCTTATAAATGCAATAAATATTTTGATTTATAGTCAAGTCAAGTCACCTTTATATAGTGGTTTATATACAATATTGTTGAATTTTAAATGTCCCCAACAAAGCAAGCAAAAAGCCAAAGGCAACAAAGGGGGCTTTCGCACCGAACTTCCTTTTCATAGTTCCTAGAACTATTGGCGGGAGTACCCGAATTTCGGTGTGTTCGCACCACAGGAATGATTTTAGTTCTAGGAACTCCTTTTGGAAGAACTAATTTAGCTTCTACTTCAGAGTAGGGTCTAAATCAGCACTATAGGAACTACCAGTGACGAACGCACACAAAAAGAAAAATCGCTGTGTACACACACAGATTATAGCCTATGTATTTACTCCACAAACTAACTCTACGAACATGACAAACAGTGATAGATGGGCCTCTTAACCTTTACGCTAAGGAAGAAATCCAACGCAACTTTGAGGGGACCAAGCGAAACATGATTATGTATTTCTGCTCAGCTAGCAACACTGGATATAAACTAAATTTTATTTATTTTATTATTTTATTTTATAAAATAAAAGTCACAACAACAAGCGCGGCTTACGTCACTTCAAAGTTCCTATTGGCGGTGTAAATGCAACCAGGAAAATTTTCCTAAGGGAATCATTAGTTCTCAGGGGACCGTCCTGGTGGCTAGTTTCTAGAATTAAGTTCCTAGAACTACCTTGTGCGAAAGCCCCTAATGGCGACAGTGGCAAGGAACCAAAACTCCATCAGGTGACAGAATGGAGAACAAAACCTTGGGAGAAACCAGGCTCAGATGGGGGGCCAGTTCTCCTGGTTTCTCCAAAGGGTTTTTCTCCATTTTGACATTTATTTTAACGGCCAGAGGCTGAGCACATAGTGCCCGCATTCTCCATGTTCATTAGTTTACGATCTGTCTAACAGTCCTGTCTAATACGTTATTAGATAGAACTGTTATACATAGAAAGTAGACAGTATATGAAAAGGTATTAGCGTATGCCGTGTGGTTGATGTCCAGTGTTGAAACAACTGTCCGGTGAAACAACTGCCACAGTTCACACTTACAAATTATTAGATAGAATAAAAGAGTAAAATAAGCCTATTTGCCGTGCTGTCCGAGGGGATCGAGGGCTCTGAGCTCGGAATTTATCCCAAACACTGAGTACTCCCCCATATCCCCGGTTGGGCTGAGAGTGAGTCGTCGAGGTGGCGTGGGATGCAGAAAATGGTGAGTCGGCTGTGTATACAGTTTATGTGCCTCCTCTCGAGCTGATTAGATAGTGCTCCTCCCAAACTATGTTTATAAAACATAATTTGTCACTTGAATTTAGCAATCTATCGAGATTCAGACATGTGAAACAACTGACAATTAGCTGAACATAAACTTGTTTAATTAGTGACGCTTAGCCTGCTTTTTAAAATTTATTTATTTGAGTATGGCAACATGATACATAGTTCTACAACATTTCTATGATTAAATCATTGACAGAGACCAATCAGCCAATCATAGTTAGTAAGCGTGTTGACATCATCCATAGCAACGAGATCAACCCCGCCCCTATTCTTAGTTTAAGACTTCTCTATATTCCTTAGTAAAAGTTGGTCTCAGCAGCTTTGTGAATAGGTTTTAAGAGAAAACTCTTACCTAAGAACTTTTACTGCTATTTAGAACTCTTCGTGGTAAGATAAAATGTTTTGTGAATACGGCCCCTGATCACAAATTATAAACAATGTCACATGGTGTGTTTTAAACTTTTTACATTTTTCTGTTTATGTACTAAAGTTTTCTCTCTGCATGCAATCAGAAAGCTGCTCCAGAGAAGAGTTTATGTGTGATGGTGGTCGTTGCTTACTACCTATTTCCATCTGTGACAGCCACCCAAACTGTCAGGACCACTCAGATGAAGTCAACTGTAGTCAGAAGCACAAAGGTTAGAGTAATAAAGTCACTACACAAAGTGTGATACTTCTAGTCTCTTATCTCACTTGAAAGTATAAACCATAATGGATGCAATCTTTTGATTTTTAGAATGTGGAGGAAAAATAACAGGAGAATATGGATCATTGTCCAGTCCAAACCATCCAAAGCCTTACCCACATCAACAGGTAAATGTTTTATTAACTGCTACCACTGTAATTCAGTTCCTGAATCTAAATACTATATAGCATAAACTTTGCAAACAAAAACAGATATGTTCTGACAAGGGTGTAGACAAACTCCTACAAAGATCAGCCGCAAAAATAACTGTGTCCATGCCTTTTCATCGCTAATTTTTCACTGCATGTCTAATAAATCCTGACAGTAGTTTTCTTAAGACCAAAAGAGGGTTTGCACTTGCAAAAGCTGTTAGTAAATCTGGCCTATAGTGTTTTTGCTATTCACTCAACAATTAAAGACCTGCATAACACTGTACCCTTAGTTATACCTGGAGAACAGAATGTACTGTGATTAAACTCTATAATCATTCAATGTCCTTTTTCTTTAAACTGAACTTAGTACAATGAACAGTCAAACAGTTTATTCAGGCAGATTATCACAAAGATCGGTAAGATTCCCCTTAGAAGCATTATCATGGTCAGTTTGACATTTGGCCAACATAATGCCCCCAGTGTATTACACAGGACCATCTTTGATGACAACACCAGATGTTTACTTCTTTACTTAATTTCCAAGTGCCTCCCTTTCAATTTGAACATAATTTTGCTCTGCTTTGCTCAACATTCTCTAAGCAAAAGCTTTTGGTTTTCTTGGCCGTCCGGGAGTATGCGAGAAATGACGGCATCAACAACACACTGCGATGCATAACAGATTACTCTGATTGGAAGCTTTGAATTGTAAAGTGTCAAAACCTTTCACCATGTCAAACACAGCCTCACACTCAGGAGACCATAACCGCTGCTTCCCTCTGAAGAGCTTTGAGGGGGAGCTAGCACAGCTGATTAATTAACACTTTGAAGGCTCAAAAAGGTAGGAAAGACATCGTTAAAATAGTCACTGTGACTACAGTGGTTCAACCTTAAAGGTATAGCGGAGGATTTTCTTTTTCCGGGTGGATCATCAAGACTATTGGTCCTCCTAAGTGTCAATCATTCTGGTGATATGTTTACGTAAGGCCGTCGTACGTGCTCGTGCACACGATTCATGATGGATTTTTTCAAAAAGTGGAGAGGGCGTTTCTTTTCTAAAATTCAGGAAAATCCTCCGCTATACCTTTAATTTTATGAAGCGATGAGAAAACTTTTTGAAAAAACAAAATATCGACTTTATTCAGTAATTTCTTCTCTTCTGTATCAGTCTCCGTCGCACGTTCACGAGAGCACCACGACGCATGCGCGTGGTGATGACACAGGAGCTGGCGTTCTGACATATGACCTACAAGCAGAGGAAGACGCACGCAAGGTTGAACCACTGTAGTTGAAATTATGCGGATATGTTTTTGTGAACTTTCAGTTTCTACCCTGTTTCTGACCCTCTGATTTAAAACACTCAGGCCTGGTTTAACAGACAGGTCTTAGATTAACTCAGAATTAGGCCTTAGTTCACTTAGAGCATTTAAGTAGCATTTATAAACGTGCCTTAGAAAAAAAAACATAACTGGTGTGCATCTTGAGACAAAACAATGGCACGCGCATATTTTAAGATATGCCACTGCAAGTTGCTTTCAGTTAAAGCTGCTCAAACATGCATTTTAGTTTGGGACTAGGCTTAAACCTTGTCTGTGAAACCAGGGGTCAGTTTTTAAAAGGCATGTCTCTTTTAAGATTTCAATGTAAATACCCTATGATTGGGAAACATCTTGGCATATGAAATAAGTATTACATATGGAGTTGTTGACAGTCCTGCCAACCTGGCTGTGCACTGATCTATTAACATATTGGTTCAGTAGGCCAACTATTTAGTAACTATTATTTGTTTCTGTTGCATAACTGTTTCTATCATATTATTTAAGTTATCTCTACTACTTAATGTTTGACTGCTCTCTTATAGTTGTGTACGTGGCAAATATCTGTGGAAGATGGACAAGTTGTTAGACTAAGCTTTCAGAATTTCAGTCTGGAAACGCAGGATGTCTGTGAGTTTGACTATGTGGAGGTTTACGACAGTACAGACACGGTTCCCAGCACTGTGCTGGGCAGGTGAGAATACTTCACTACGTTTTTTGCTTCTTTTTGTCTACATTTCAAAACTTTTTTTCTAAAATTCATCACTACATAGTCTAACATATTTGAATTGAATTTTTATCAACTACATTATGTGCATTATTTTGAAGCTTACTTGAATTGTGTTATAGAGCAGCTAAATGACCTTTCTTTGTAGAGTTGTATTTGATGAACTGGAGCAATCATACAGTTGTTAAATGCTGTCAGGAGACAGCGCAGAATGAAAGCAATTGATCCTTTTTACAAACTGTGATGATGCATTTCTGCAGTAACAATATCAGCTATGGTCCCTCATGTACCTCTACACAAGTTTACCCCGCCACACTCCAAACCCAGAATTGGGTTATTCTAAAGTGAAAAACATGATAAATCAGGGTAAGCTTTTGAGGTTGTAAGGTTTTGGATAGTAATGGCTTCTTGAGTAGTAACACTTGAGCATTACTTGTGGGTTACCATGATTTTCACTTTAGAATACTGATCCAAATAATTAATTAATTCTAAAGGATTTGCTAATATTTAATATTTGGTAATGACGCACTAGTCATTACTAGTGGGTTACCACAACCTTTACTTTAGAGTTAATGATATATTATGCAATATTCACATAAATTATGAACCTGTATATAGTAGTTCTTAGTAGTCCTCTGGGAGGTATGTGTCACGATTCCACACAAGAACAGAGGTAGATCCAATTTGCAGTAAGTTTTTATTGAGGGTAATCCGAATCAGTGGTCAAGTCCAGGCATGGGTCAAATTCCAATAGCAATCCAAAACACAAGACAAGAACAGGCAAGAAACAGAACACTGAAGTGGCGTGATAAATGCAAGGACTCCGTGACACACACTAAAACAGACAGGGTTATATACACAGGGAATAGACAATGTGCAATGTGCAATGATCAGTGATAAGGAACAGCTGAGTGCAATGATTAGACAAGGATCGTGGGGAATGTAGTTCATAATGTGAATGACACCGTGGGGAAGGAGGACATCTAGTGGACACCTGGAGAACACAAACCCGAAACTGTGACAGTATGAAAAAAATAGTAGTTACTGATTAGCTAATAGTGAATTACCTCATCCGACTGAGTGCTATTACTTGCTAATTTGTTGTAACAGTTCCACTATTACAGAATGTAATTTTCCTCCCGGCCACTTGGGTCACTTGGGAGGAAGTTGTCGCTAGGACATGGTTTATCTAAGGTGAGGGAGAAAAGAAAAGAGGGAAGTTAACAGGTGGAGGGGGGAAGAGTGTGATTTGCTATGTGAGAGGGTATCCCATTACTTACCTGTCTTCAAAGTTAAGTGAATGTATTTATGCTTAACTGGTGATGTTTTGACATATTGCTAAACGGTGAATGAGTAGTGATATGCTCTTTGTTTGGAGTCTGTAGAAAATGTCTGCAGGAAGAAGTAATGTGGATACATATATGACTGAAAGGATTGTGGGCGAAAGGAGATACTGATTTTTTTCCTTGCATCATTGTGGATTGGATTTTGTTGCTTGGACTCGGACTTCTATCACGATTTCTTTCAGAGACTTGGACCACATCTTTCAGGCCCCTTTGGACTCTTATCAGATAAGTTGTGTTTCAATGTGATTGTCTAAGTGATGGTATCCAGGGAACTGAGGGTATTTGAACAAATGGGAAATACTTGAATACCACTATTGTGTCCATCTGAGATTGAAACAAGCGGTTTATGATTGTCAAGGTACAGTTTATTTTGTTTTCTTTTGGGGTTTTGTTTTCAATCTTTTGTTGATTCATGTTGATTTTGGGGAGTTGTCATTTTCACTGTGCTATAAAGCAATATAAATTAAGTCAGATGGTTCATTCACTCTGAAGATTCTGGTGTGATTTTAACAGACATTTTCCATAGGTAGAACCCTTTTTTCTGTGTAGCCCTTTACCTGAGTATAGAGTGAAGGTGGTTACATAATTGGCAACCCAGATGGGACTAGAAATGTGAAATTGATTTGTCTGTTGAACTGTTTTAAGAAAGCCTTTAATATTTAATAACATAAATGAGTATGGCTGCTATACAAGATGATTCAGAGGATGAATATGAGCCCAGAACAGATTTTTCAGATGGCGCGTTCACTACTTTGAGAGAGCCAATGAGGGAACTTATAAATACTTTCAGTGAGATGTATGTAAGCTCGGATGGTGAACATAAAGTAGGAGATGGTGATAGTGAAGAGGAATATTTGTTTCCACCACCTCCACCACCCCCAGAGATGAGAGCTGAGGATGGAATGCTTCCTAAGGATTTTGTGGAAAATGTCACAAAAAATCTCACCACTTTGGAAGAACAGGTGGGAAATTGCATGCAGACAGTAAGTACCTGCATTAACAGAGAACAGTTGGAAGCCAGATGTAGAGCAGTAGAAGATAAGTTAAGTTATCATATACGAAGAACCTATGAACGTGTCCAGAAGGATATAGAAGTAAGCATTCAAGAAATGGGAAAGTCCATGGTGGATTGTCTTAAGCGACGGGATGCTCAAATCGATAGAAAAATCGCTGCCTGCGTGCCTCCAGCTTCTTCACCTGTAGCCCATTTTCCAGATGTTCCCTCTAACACTACAGTTTCTCAAGGTGGTAACAGAACTTATCAGTTACAAGGATCACACGTACCCTTTTCATCCAACACTTCATATATTTCCCATCGATCTCCTGTAAATCTTGAGTTTCCATGTTTTGGGGCTGATGACACCGATGATCCAATCACGTATATAGAGAAGTGTGAAGAATATTTATCTTTACATCATTTATGTGATACAGAGTTGTTTGCTACCCTCTCGTCTGTACTAAAAGGTACTGCCAAAGCTTGGTGGATGGCAGAAAGAAGAAGTGTGAATTCCTGGGATGAATTTAAAAAAGTTTTTCTGAAGTCTTTTTTAGCAGAGGACTACGAGGCAGAGGCGGAAAGGTGTCTGAGAGAAAGGCGACAAGGATCACAGGAGAATATCCGTGACTTTGCTTATCAGTATCGAGCTTTATGTCTCAGATATAGGAAGGATATGATAGAAAAGGAAATCGTAACGGCTATTCTGCGAAATTGTAATCCAAGGCTCGCTAGTTTACTTCGAGGGACAGTAAAAGATGTGGGAGAGTTGGTGAGAATTGGATCCCAAATTGAGAGAGACTTTGAAGAGCAGAGGAAGTACTGGGGTAATATTAATGCAGAATCGCAAAGGAACAAGAGCAAGTACCTAAGGGGCGAACACACTCAGGCACCTTTGGCTTCCGCCAATGCCGTGCAACCAACATCACTTGACTCTCTGGCTAATAAGCATCAGCTGAAGATGATTTCCTTGCCTGTACTTCTGAGAGGGCGTTATCTTCATGCAATGTTGGATACAGGAAGTACGTTCTCTTTGATCCAGGAATCTTTTTGGAGACAGTTGGAGTCAAAAGAGAAGTGGAAGCCAAGTGATGGACAGACATTCCAATTGGCCAATGGGCAAGTGAAATTTGCGTTGGGTCGATCAGACTGGGAGTGTGAAGCATATGGACAAAGATTTGCTGTTACCTTGTATGTGATGAGAAATGAAGACTTAACTTTTCCATTGATTTTGGGGATGGATTTTATGAGGTCTTCTGGCATTATATTGGATTTCTCCAAAGAGGTGTACATCCTGCCTTCCAAGAACGGGGGTGAGAATAGGGTTCATCCTTTCAGTTCCAATGGAGATCCTCTTTTACCTCATCTGCTCTTTTACCTTGCAGTATTTCCAGATTTTGTAGTACCTTCCTTCGCCCCTTCAACAGAAGCCAACCAATTAGTTCAACATCTGGTACAAGCTGCGGATACCAGCCCTGAAAACAAGTCAATGATACAGAGAATGATGAAAGAGTGGCCAACGGTATGTACCACTGACATTGGGCATACCAAGGTGGTTAAGCATTCCATCATTACCCATAACGAGGTACCTGTTAGGAAGAGGCCATATAGAGTTTCAAGGGATAAACAACTGATGATTGAAAGAGAAATACAAGAGATGTTGTCTAAAGGCATTATCAGACCATCTGTTTCACCATGGGCATCTCCGGTGGTACTTGTACCGAAGAAAGATGGGGGCATAAGGTTCTGCGTTGATTACCGTGGCCTCAATGCCAAGACTTACTTAGATTGTTATCCCATGCCTCAAATCTTGGAAATCCTTGAGGCATTGCATGGAGCCTCAGTGTTCAGTACTTTGGATTTAAAAAGTGGATACTGGCAGGTGGATATGGAGCCTAACAGCATTCCTAAGACGGCATTTGTCACCTCTTCAGGGTTCTATGAATTTCTACGGCTTCCATTTGGCCTTAAAAACTCTGCTGCCTCCTTTCAAAGACTTATGGAAATAGTGCTAAAAGATCTTAAAGGGAAACATTGCTTCGTGTATATTGATGATATCGTGGTGTACTCCAGAAATGAGGCTGAACATCTAGTACACCTCTCCCAGGTTTTCAGTAGTCTTCAGAAAGCAGGTTTAACACTTAACCTGAAGAAGTGTAACTTGTTCCAACGTTCCCTGGTGTTTTTGGGACATGTTGTGTCAGCCAATGGGGTGAAGACTGATCCCGAGAAAGTTAAGTCTGTCAAGGAATTTCCCATTCCTCGATCTCTCAAAGAGGTGCAGAGATTCCTAGGCCTAGCAGGCTGGTACCATAGGTACATTCCTCACTTTGCGGAAAGAGCTTCTCCTTTGCATGCTTTAAAGAAAAAGGGATCCACTTGGATGTGGTCTGAAAGCTGCCAAAAGTCTTTTAATGATTTAAAGCTGGCGTTGACTGAAGCTCCTGTGTTGACTCCTCCTGATTTTACTAAATCATTTAAAGTACAGACAGATGCAAGTCAAGTGGGACTGGGAGCTGTGTTGACGCAAGAGGAAAATGATCAAGAAATTGTGATTGCCTATGCCTCCAGATTGCTTCAAGGTGCTGAAAAGGATTATTCATTGTCAGAGAAGGAGTGTCTTGCTGTTGTTTGGGCCGTGGAAAAATGGAGGCCTTATCTTGAGGGGCAGCGATTTGAAGTCATCACTGACCATGCAGCATTATCATGGGTGTTCAATCATCCCAAGCCCTCCTCACGCTTAACCCGTTGGACTATTCGACTCCAAGGCTTTGATTTTGAAGTAAAATACCGTAAAGGGAAATGTAGTGTTGTACCTGACGCCTTGTCTAGAAGAAATGAAGAAACCACTTCTACAGGGGTGCTTGCAGTATGTAGAGCTTCTCGGATGTATGAGAATGCCGTAGACCTGCCGGTTGAATGGAACGATTTAGCCGAGGCCCAACAGGAGGACCCTGAGGTAAAGGAGTTGATATCCAAAGTACCTTCTGTAGAGAGTCGTGATCCTAAGCGAATCCACTACACTTTGGTAAATGGCTATCTATTCCGTAGTGTACCAACTAAACAGAATGGGCAGAAGTTTCAGTTGATTATACCCTATGGCCAGCGGAAGGAATTGGTGAAATTCACCCATGACAGTCCTCTGAGTGGTCATTTGGGAAGGTTAAAAACACTCCTGAGGCTTCTTGAGGTTGCCTATTGGCCTAGTATTCGAAAAGACATCTGGAACTACTGTAAGGAATGTCAGGTATGCCAAAAATATAAGCCATCCATTTCTAAATTATCTTGACTGCTTCAATCAACACCGGTGGTTGAACCGGGGTACATGCTGGGAGTGGATTTAATGGGACCTTTCCCAAAGAGTGCAAAACAACACGAGTACCTCCTGGTGGTGGTGGATTATTGTTCTAAATGGGTGGAGCTGTTCCCATTACGAACAGCTAAAGCTCCGCAAATCGCCAAGATCCTAGTTGAGGAGATCTTCACTCCATGGGGTACACCTGTCTACTTGGTGTCAGATCGTGGAGCGCAATTCACCTCGCTTCTCCTAACCCTAGTCTGTAAGCAATGGGGAGTGGTTCGAAAACTCACGACTGCATATCACCCCCAGACAAATCTTACAGAAAGGATAAATCGCACTTTGAAAACCATGATGGCTTCCTATGTAGGAGATAATCATCGCCAATGGGATCGATGGCTTCCTGAATTCCGATTTGCCATTAATTCTGCCTGGCAAGAGAGTACAGGTTTTACTCCAGCCCAGATTGCGTTGGGACGTTCTCTGAAAGGACCTCTAGAGAGGGCCATTCCTACTCCCCCAAAGCCTGACAGCCAAACATATGAACTGCTTGAAAGACAGCAAGAGTTGATGGAATGTGTAAGAGAGAATGTAGAAAGTGCCCAACGGAAGCAGAAACGATTCTATGACCCGAAGAGGAAGGTGCAAGAATTTAAAGAAGGAGATTTGGTCTGGGTGAAAACTCATCCTTTGTCCAGAGCTGAGGAAGGCTATATGGCCAAGTTGTCAGCCAAGTGGAAAGGCCCAGCTAAAGTGTGTAAAAGGTTGGGTCCTGTAAACTATTCCATTTCATTTGTTGAGACTCCTTTTATTTTTGACACACTTCATGTACAGAACATTAAGTCCTATTATGGTGGAGTTAACTCTTCCAGTAAACAGGGGAGTATGTAACAGTTCCACTATTACAGAATGTAATTTTCCTCCCGGCCACTTGGGTCACTTGGGAGGAAGTTGTCGCTAGGACATGGTTTATCTAAGGTGAGGGAGAAAAGAAAAGAGGGAAGTTAACAGGTGGAGGGGGGAAGAGTGTGATTTGCTATGTGAGAGGGTATCCCATTACTTACCTGTCTTCAAAGTTAAGTGAATGTATTTATGCTTAACTGGTGATGTTTTGACATATTGCTAAACGGTGAATGAGTAGTGATATGCTCTTTGTTTGGAGTCTGTAGAAAACGTCTGCAGGAAGAAGTAATGTGGATACATAAATGACTGAAAGGATTGTGGGCGAAAGGAGATACTGATTTTTTTCCTTGCATCATTGTGGATTGGATTTTGTTGCTTGGACTCGGACTTCTATCACGATTTCTTTCAGAGACTTGGACCACATCTTTCAGGCCCCTTTGGACTCTTATCAGATAAGTTGTGTTTCAATGTGATTGTCTAAGTGATGGTATCCAGGGAACTGAGGGTATTTGAACAAATGGGAAATACTTGAATACCACTATTGTGTCCATCTGAGATTGAAACAAGCGGTTTATGATTGTCAAGGTACAGTTTATTTTGTTTTCTTTTGGGGTTTTGTTTTCAATCTTTTGTTGATTCATGTTGATTTTGGGGAGTTGTCATTTTCACTGTGCTATAAAGCAATATAAATTAAGTCAGATGGTTCATTCACTCTGAAGATTCTGGTGTGATTTTAACAGACATTTTCCATAGGTAGAACCCTTTTTTCTGTGTAGCCCTTTACCTGAGTATAGAGTGAAGGTGGTTACATTGTTAATCAGTTTCTTGTTAGTTAATAGTAGCTAATAGTAGAATGTTAATAGTGCGTTACTCATTTGTTCCTGTGTAGTTATTATTCATTAAAGCTACACTGTGTAATTTCTTAAGTTGATTCTTAGCAAAAAAACACTTTGTTCCTTCAAAAAGATATGTGCTCATTAATGTGTAATTACTTCTACCAACTAATCAAGCGTAGAATCTGCCATTTAGAATACATACGAATGCGAGGGGGAGATTACTCGCGACTGCCGGCAGATTTGAAATAATGCGGCCACCGTAGGAGTTAATACGCCCTCGGAATGGGAGGGGCTAGAAAGTAATATTCAGTTGGTAGTCATAAACAATTTCACCGCTAGATGGGAGAAAATCCTACACAGTGTAGCTTTAATGATGGACCTATTCTAAAGTGTTTTCTTGTTGTACATAAACTCCCATTCCTCAACACACACAGGTCTTACTTACACTTAACACAGAAGCAAAAGAAATCACAGTATTTCTGACATACTAATCCTAACCCTCACATAAATTCTTCACTTCAAAATATTATGCATCACTATCATTCTGTGCAGGTATTGTGGTTCAGCGCTGCCTCCCGATCTGACCTCTTCTGGACCTGTGATGACTGTTGTGTTTGTGGCAGATGACGGTGTTGCTGACAGTGGTTTTTATGCATCATTTAAGGCCATCTTTCTTTCAGAAAGTGAGTACCACAAGACTCCACAGCTTTTGTCAATTTAAAATTTTGTCAACATTTTGTGAACCTCTATGTTTGTAAAGCTCTGTAAAGTTTGTCAGTTTGTAAAGCTGCACTGCGTCATGTCTTTCTGCTTTAAGGAACATGCAGTCCAACACAGTTTGCCTGTGGCTCTGGGGAGTGTCTTCACCAGGACTGGCGGTGTGATGGATGGAGTGACTGCGCAGATGGTGCAGATGAGCATGACTGCATTAACTCTACCTACCCTCCTTTCAGTGAGAATATATAAATATTAGGGCTGTCGATTCAATGCATTAATTTAATAAATTAGTTAGTGTAAAAAAAATAATGGCTTACAAATTTTAATACATTTAATGCAACCGCAACGCCCCAGACCCACAAAGGTCATGTGACATTTCATACGGTTGATGGTGACGAACATGATGCACCGAAATATGCCCCTAAAATTCAAGATATTGGTACAAAAAATACCCCTGTATGAGTTTTTGTCTCATATTTATATCATATGATATAGTTCTTGTTAGTTTTTGTTCCAAATAACACGAGTGCAAATGTGATACTGATTTTATACAACAGATCAATAAATAAGAAATTAATATTGTGTTATATTTTAGACACAATATTGTCTGTTTTTGTTACCTATAAAGCCATAGCAGAATGACTGTGCATCTCCAAGCAAAACAACAGTGTTTCTGATTGAATTCTGAGTGAATCAGTCGGGTGAACCAATGATTCAATGGCCCATTCATAAAGAGAGCCATCAGGCTTGTTCGGCTTGAAGCGGTGCTGCGCAGAGCGATCAGTGTATGACGTTAAAGTTCCACGAGAGCGATTAGAGAGCTGACGGCTCTGTATGCTTTTGAATCACTGTCACGGTACTTTGATGTCATACACCGATCAGTCTGCACAGCACCGCTTCAAGTCAAACACACCTCTTTACTTCATTCCTGCATGAATCAGCCATTTGAATGAATGAATGAATGAATGAATGAATGACTAAAGGTCCTTTCACACTGGATGTGATTTTGACGCACATCCAGTGCGTGATTTTGAGCGCTTCCACACCGAACGCGAATGTGCTCCGGCAAAAAAACGACTTTTATTTTTTTCGCTTCGATGTCAATTTTTTTTTACTTTTGCGGTGAAAGTTTTGGAATGTTGAAACTCTGAACGTCACAGACGTCGCAAATTCGCGTCGCGGCTGATGTGAATGGTTTTGACGCAAACTATTCGCACGCAAACTATTAGCTTATTCGTTACGCTTTTTCGTTACGCGTCCGGTGTGAAAGGCCCTTTATTTAGACACTTACCACCACCCACTGGCAGTTTTAGTTCCTTGTTTAGAGTGTTATTTCATTAAAATAATAATTTCTTATTCCATTTTAATTAAAAACCCAGTTAAAGGTATAGTTTACATACTGTGCTTGACCATATAATGCAAAGCCTTGAACTGAAATATCATGCTAAAAAGTTACTTTTTTAGTAGTCAAAAGTCACTCTCATTGAAGAATCACATTCTTATTTTTCTTTTCTTTTTCTTCTCAGCTTCACCTTGTGAGCCCATCCGGGTTGAAATGTGCAGAGGTCTAAGCTACAATCTTACATCCTTTCCAAACATCTGGCTGACCGTTTCAGATCAGAGAGAGGCTGCTTCTATTCTGCACAAGTACAGGGTGAGAAAGCACGTTCTCAACGAGTCAAGAGAGTTGTCTTGATCAACAATACATTCCACATTTTTATTTGGGAAATTTGTTCTGATATTCTTGCAGGTGCTGATGGAGCTTGCCTGTTTTGAATCTTTTCGGCGGCTAGTATGTGGTATGTTTTTGCCCCATTGTAGCCCTCAGAGTGGAGTTCTGCAGCCGTGCCAGTCCATCTGCTCCACGGCTGAGCAGCAATGCAGTCACGCTCTTAACCTGATCAACTTGAACTGGCCCTTCAACTGCCACCTCTTGCCTGATTCACAGGATCCCATGGAGTGTTGTCTTCCATAGGACAAATAACTGAGTTGGTAGATAACACCACAACCTCAAAATCAAACTGGAAAATGAGTACTCAGTGATATAGAACTGAAAATCCAGGAGCAAGGATTGTCCCTTCTGGGAATAAAGTGAAAGAGGGCTCAACTACACTGTAAAAAAAATATGCTTTAAAGTTGTAAATAAAGCTAAACTGATAAGAAAACTTGGTAACACTTATTAACAAGGTTTCATTTGTTAACACCTACATTAACAATGAACAATAATTATATGCTGTTTGTTAATCATAGTTAATGTTAATCTCAACATTTACTACATTTTTAATATCAAAAGTTGTATTTGTAAACATTAGTAAATGCACAGTGAACTAAAATGATTTTTTTTTATTAACTAACATTATCAAAGGTTAATAAATGCTGGATATTTTGCGTGTTGTTAATTTCTAGTTACTGCATTAACTAAAGTTAAGAAATGAGACATTATTGTAAAGTGTTACCAAATATTTTTTGCAAGAAAATACTATTTCAGTCTTAAACTTTAAAACATCACATTTAATTCAATGTTGCTGTTTTTTTTTGTTTTTTTTTTATCATTTGTCAAATCTACAAGCAATATCTGAGAAAAATAGTCAGGCACATCCTTTAATAAATAGATATGACAAGAAATCTGAGGTAGCCTATATTTTTACAGACTGCAGAAGCTACAGAAAAGAGAAGCAAATGTATCGCTGCAATTCACAGAAACATTATATATTATATTCAGCTCTATATATTTTATCTTATTTATTGACTGGTGCTGAGAGAGTGCTAAGGCACATTGTATTTCATTGCTGTGGTACTCTGTACGAATATGCATATGACAATAAACTTAAACAACAACAACAAACAATGACTCCAGGCAGCAAAACGTGGATTTACAGTAGGAATTATCATTTTGTGTGAATATGCTGAATTTAGGGGTAAAATCATACCCTATATATACTACCGTTCAAAAGTTTGGGGTCAGTAAGATTTTTTAATGTTTTTAAAAGAAGTCTCTTCTGCTCACCAAGGCTGCATTTATTTGATAAAAAACAATAAAAAAAACAGTAATATTGTGAAATATTATGACAATTTAAAATGACTGTTTTCTATTTTAATATATTTTAAAGTGTAATTTATTCCAGTGATCAAAGCTGAATTTTCAACATCATTACTCCAGTCTTCAGTGTCACATGATCCTTCAGAAATCATTCTAATATGATGATTTGATGCTCAAGAAACATTCATTATTATTATCAATGTTGAAAACAGTTGTGTACAAATTTTTTTCAAAATTCTTTGATGAATAGAAAGTTCAAAAGAACAGCATTTATCTGAAATCTAAAGCTTTTGTAACATTAAATGTCTTTACTGTAACTTTTTGTAAGTTTAACTCATCCTTGATGAATATAAGTATTGATTTATTTGATTTCTTTCCCCCAAAAATTTAAATTAAAATTCTTACTGACCCCAAACTTTTGAATGGTAGTGTACAGTATATTGTATTGTCATCAATGAAATATTTACCATCTAATATTCTGCATAATTGGATGTTTTTAAATAAACACTGACAAAAACTATACAAGTTTTAGGGGTGGACGATATGAACTATATAACTGATAGAACTACCATTATTGTATTTGCATTCACAGGGAAATTTGCTTTATTTCCCTGGCGTCGAAATCAGGCACAACATGTCAGGAAACACGATTCCTGGCTGCATGTCAATATCCATGGATCACTGGATCTTTGGTAAATTGTAAGGAACACTATCGAGTCCAACCTTTAGTTTAAACTGATAATCGTTTGTTTTACTCACGTTTTCGCATTTTCCCCTATTAAATCCAGTAATGCAGCAGTCTCACTCTCTTCTGCCACTCAGTCCGCCGTCTTCTAGTGGTGTGACGAATCTTTAATTGACTCGGGAACAACGAGTTGTCTCAGAGACTGATTCGTTAATTTTGTGTTGACCGCGTAAATATATTTGTGAATTTTTGTTATGATGGTTATTTTTTATAACATCGAATTTGGTTAATGTTTTAAACTTTTTCCGTATGATGGGGGAAATCACTTCGATTAAGCAAAGAATGAGAGTGGATTCTAATCTTCAGTAAATATCATAGCCATATACAAATAGTCTATGGGAAATATATGAAGAGTTCAGATGCAAGTGCCGTCTGAAATGTTATTCTAGAATGATCATTTTTATCAAGCTCGTATATTTAAGTTCAATAATTTCACTTCACTGGCAATGCAAATTACCTATTAATTGTCATTTAAGTGAAATTATTGAACTTAAATATACAAGCTTTATAAAAAAATGATCATTCTAGAAGAAAATTTCAGATAGCACTTTGAGGCTTTTGCATCTGAACTCTTCATATTGACTTAACTATTACTAATTTTGGATCAGCTGTAATTTATTTTTCTCTAATGATAGACTATAGAGCTGGTAAGTCCCGCCCCCTCCGCTAACCCCGCTGGACCTCTAGGTTGAAAAATCGGCAATGCAAGTAAATGGGAGAAAATAATTATTTTCTGGTCCCGTTTGAATTTTGCCATGAATGTGAGCATATGTTGTCTGTGAATTTTTTATATAACTTTTCGTGTAAAGAATGCTACAATTTAGCGGGTAGAAGTTTGATACGGTTAGACTTTGTGTGAGAGCACTTTGTGGACTACAACTCTTCGCTGCTTTCAACGCGTTTGAAACGTCAACACCACTAGCACACGGACACTAGCTCACGGATCCCGCTAAACATGGCTGTGTCTTTGGTGCACTTCACCGCCTTCTTTCAGGGAGAGGACAAAATCATTGAGGTTGGTGAAAACCACGGGTAAGTCAACTTTATGGGGTGACGTCACATAGGGTAGGCGACATGTAGTCTTTCTCGTTATGTCTTTTCCACAACTGCTAGCCGAAGAATCATACCATATACTGTCAAACTCGTAACATGAAAAGTTATATAAAAAATTCACAGACAACATATGTTCACATTCATGGCACAATTCAAACGGGACCAGAAAATAATTATTTTCTCCCATTCACTTGCATTGACGATTTTTCAACCTAGAGGTCCACATGGGGTTTTACGGATGGGCGGGACTTACCAGCTCTATATCCCCTTGTTATATGATTTGTGTTGTCCTTTGTGTTATACTGAATAAAAATAAGTAAAAAAAAAAAAAAAATTAGAAATGTAGGCTAGTGTTATGTATTTTGGATTCATGCATAATTTTGAGTCACTCACTATGTTTTAGTCCATAATAAATCATCTAAAAGGTTTACAAATTGGTTTTTTAAAGGGGTCATGACATGAGAAACAAAATTTGCCTTGATCTTTTGTATAAGAGTAATTACTCTAATAGTAATTACAGCTCGTTGGGGTGGATCTTCTTGGTAAGAAGTGACGTCACGGTACGAAGTGACGTACCAGTCGTTTGCATATGGCCACCTCCAGCGCAAGGCGACCAAGCCTCATTTCGCATCATCGCATCATTGTCACGCCCACAGGTGTTCAGTCGACGTGCAGCGAGTGGGTCTGTCTACAAGGAGATCGCGATGCCACGCAGATGTGCTGTTCCTGGCTGTGGACAAACAAAATGTTTGAATATGCTGCCAAACGATCCAGGCGTCAGGGAAAAATGGATGCAGTTTATTTTTTGCGGACGTCCCAGTCACGGCAGTGTTAATTTAAGCATGTGTTCTCTACATTTCATTTCATTACAGTATGATGCTGCTTTGCCAGAAAACCTTTGCTTAAAGATCAGGCCGTGCCGACTATTCTGGGCCCAACAACTAGGGATGGGCGGATCGATCCTCACATAAAAATATCGATCCAAATGTGTGTGTTTTTTACCAGTAATTTTTTATTAATTTAGCACGCAATTCAGTGCGTAAAATAAGCTTCTAAGTGGAAAAATAAGCGAATGTTAGCGGATAATTGTGTAGGATACAGACGGTTGGTCTGGGAACGCCCCCGGGAACGCCCCGTTACGTGATGTGAATTTAGCCCGTGGGGGAAAACATTGCCTTGGCGCTAATTGAAATACACGGGACAATCATGCCAAAGAGTTGCTGTGTCGTTTTCTGTACCGCCAATAAACAAACAAATTATGAATTGAAGTTCTACATCCTTCCTAATAAACGCACAGAACCGGAAAGGAGGACGGGGACTTGTAATTTTTGAGATTACTGTGTGAGTAGATCTCTGTGTGATATAGTAGTGGGTGTTAAACTAGTATTAGGCAGTGGGCCAGATTTGTCTACATCCCTTACGAAAAAGAACTATAGTAATCCTGTAAGATTTCTATAGTAGTGTATTATACTTCTGTGATGTTCTGTACCTATATAGTACTTCTATAGTATGTCCCAAAATACTATAGTATTCCTATAAGATTACTATAATATTTTGTCCCAAAATACTACAAGATTCTAGTTGTTTTTCATAAGGGATGTCTCATTCACATTAGCGTTATCAGCTTAAGGCTCGCTTGATAGACCAATCGCGACCCTGTGGAGTAGTTCGAGGTCTACACTCAATACAGACTGCAGTCTGTGAGTTAGGGATAACTGTCTGTCAGCACAGTCCCTCGGCAACTTCGTACTACTGATCACCGTTTTACAAAAGGATTAATAGTTTGCAGTGAAGCATATGTACAATTGGTAAGTGACAAGGTTTTATGGAGTTATAGTATGCAACATATACGAAAGTTGATTGAGTTATAGGCTAATGTTACCGCTACAGCTACCGCGATGTCTTACCTGGAGATTCAACCAGATAACAAAATATGTCTGGAAACGACACCTTCGGCCATTTGGTTAGGTCATTGACCCAGTTTTTAATTAAATAAGGGCAATCATAACCTATTAATTTTGCAATGTACCGTTGCCGGTCGGCAGGTGACTTGCAATATGACATTTTTGTCATTCAAATACACACGATGTTCGCAGTGTTTTCCCCCACGCCGACTCCACCCTCGCCACGCCCCCAACTATGACTAGATGCCGACTGTATGTATAGAACTTTTTCTCCTAGGCTGCGTTCGAAACCGCATACTCAATGAGTAGGTACTTAATTTCAATAAGTAGCCTACTTACTTAACGAGCGCTAAAAGAGTAGGTACTTTATAGCCAGATCTCGTTGAGTATGAATGTGAACCGTGCTGCGTTCCAGTCCACTGTTAGACACGCACTTGCGAACTTCCCTAAGCACTTCCCCTTGGGGGAATCCCTGCCGCCATTTTGAAGTGCGTTCCACTTCATGAAGTGGACGAGGGAAGTTTATGCACAGACCCTCATTCCCTCGATTTTGACCGAGGGAGCGAGTCTGCTTCAAATGTACACTTCAGGCATCTATATGTCCCACAATGCAGTACGATTGTGACGTCACCACCACAAATCTTGTCTAATCACCACCACACAGACAACTCTATGATATATTAATTATATATTTTTTTTTATTTAAAACAACCCAAACACACCTATAAACATTTGGATGCTGCATTAAACAAATTATTAAAGGGAAAATTTTTTTAATAAATCAACTCCACAGCTGATTCCAAGTGATCAAGGGCTTAGGACGTTCCAGTTCAGACCATTGCAGTTTCCGCCAGTAGTGGGCACTCGCAATGACGTACATCCGAGTGAACGAGACGAAGGGAAGTTAGCGAGTGAAGGGCATGACACTTTTGGACTGGAACGCAGCACCGGACATCTGCCATTTTGACGTTATCATGTGACCTACGACGCGTTATCACACGCGCAACAACTTAAAAGATTTGAACGACACGTTTAATTCATCTATCTGTAAATATCTTGATATTGATTAAACTTGCTCATTTTGTGGTCTTTTTGAAGAAATTGCTGCCCATTTATTTTGTGAATACATTTAGGGTTGATTTAAGTTTTTATATTTAACCCTACTAATGTGACCCACCGTTTTATCCTTATCCTTTTTCTTGTTGAATTTAACTCTCGTTTCATCCCTCAGGCCTAGGCCTATAAATAACAAAACATGTTTTTTTTAAATGTATTATAATGAATTATTTAAGAAAATATATAAGATATTCAACCTTGTAGGTTTTTTTTTCCTGTGTAAAAAAATCTCATATTATGTATGCAAACCCATAATATATATATACCATCAGTAACTGGACAGCCCTACCTAGAATGGTTTTCCTCAGCGTTTGTAATGTCTGCACAAAGGGCACCTGTGCGAAGATTCGCCTTTGGAGAAAACTGTTGATTTTGTACTCGAAAAATTTAAGTATCATTAATATTAAAAATTAATATTACCTCAGAATGAATTGCATTGCTATCCCACCCCAAAACATACAATAATAACAACGATAAATGCTTACCAATACTTAATTATATTACTTTTTACTGAAAATGATATAATTCAATAAAACAAACAAAATGTAATGTATGTCATATGACATAGCTATGCATGATTGAATACACTCTAGATGTGTATATAATGAACATATCTACATTTTCTTTCAAACAATTAAATAAAACATTAATTAAATAATTATATTTTATTTACTGACAACAATGAGAAATATTAATAAATTAGTAAAAGAATGAATCAAAGTCACCATCACACAATAAACAAATGCATATACAAGTCAACACATGAAACAAAGCTTTATTCAAGCTACAATCATGTATGTAGGCTACAGGCGCTGAACCCCACATCCTTCTGCCATCTCAACACAGCGGTTCCCATTCTGCGGCTTTATTCTGATGAATCAGCTGACCGCCAAAGGTGAGCCGTTCCTTTGTGCCGGAGGTTGTTGCATGTTGTGTTGTGCTTCACAATCTGAGGCAATAAAGGCAGGTGGAGTGATGGAGGGTCTCGTAAGGGCAGGTGGATTGATGGAGGGTCTCGTAAGGACTGGTGGAGTGATGGAGGGTCTCGTAAGGACTGGTGGAGTGATGGAGGGTCTCGTAAGGACTGGTGGAGTGATGGAGGGTCTCGTAAGGGCAGGTGGAGTGATGGAGGGTCTCGTAAGGACTGGTGGAGTGATGGAGGGTCTTGTAAGGACTGGTGGAGTGATGGAGGGTCTCGTAAGGACTGGTGGAGTGATGGAGGGTCTCGTAAGGGCAGGTGGAGTGATGGAGGGTCTCGTAAGGACTGGTGGAGTGATGGAGGGTCTCGTAAGGACTGGTGGAGTGATGGAGGGTCTCGTAAGGGCAGGTGGAGTGATGGAGGGTCTCGTAAGGACTGGTGGAGTGATGGAGGGTCTCGTAAGGACTGGTGGAGTGATGGAGGGTCTCGTAAGAGCAGGTGGAGTGATGGAGGGTCTCGTAAGGACTGGTGGAGTGATGGAGGGTCTCGTAAGGACTGGTGGAGTGATGGAGGGTCTCGTAAGGGCAGGTGGAGTGATGGAGGGTCTCGTAAGGACTGGTGGAGTGATGGAGGGTCTCGTAAGGGCAGGTGGAGTGATGGAGGGTCTCGTAAGGACTGGTGGAGTGATGGAGGGTCTCGTAAGGACTGGTGGAGTGATGGAGGGTCTCGTAAGGGCAGGTGGAGTGATGGAGGGTCTCGTAAGGGCAGGTGGAGTGATGGAGGGTCTCGTAAGGACTGGTGGAGTGATGGAGGGTCTCGTAAGGACTGGTGGAGTGATGGAGGGTCTCGTAAGGGCAGGTGGAGTGATGGAGGGTCTTGTAAGGGCAGGTGGAGTGATGGAGGGTCTCGTAAGGGCAGGTGGAGTGATGGAGGGTCTCGTAAGGACTGGTGGAGTGATGGAGGGTCTCGTAAGGGCAGGTGGAGTGATGGAGGGTCTCGTAAGGGCAGGTGGAGTGATGGAGGGTCTCGTAAGGACTGGTGGAGTGATGGAGGGTCTCGTAAGGGCAGGTGGAGTGATGGAGGGTCTCGTAAGGGCAGGTGGAGTGATGGAGGGTCTCGTAAGGGCAGGTGGAGTGATGGAGGGTCTCGTAAGGACTGGTGGAGTGATGGAGGGTCTCGTAAGGACTCAGAAATCAAGAATCAGAAAAGTGCTGTAATAGCTCTGTTTGAAATTACAATAATTAAAATAAACTACAACTTAATATTTAAATAGTTGATGTTATTCATTTCTGTAGAGTATACTCACTCAAAGCCTTTGATGGCAGCATTCAGCTTCATGAGCCACTCTCCACCGGATAAACACACATCTGTTCATCTGTCCCTGTAACATCCAGACGAGATTCACATCACCTCTGTGATTTATGAACTCAACACTACATTTACATGTTGAGGTTGTTTTAACTGTTTATCCAACATAAATGTTCCTCAATTTATCAACTACTAATGGACAAATAAAATAGATAACTTATGTTTAGTTACTTTATAGATTTGTTCTACATAATAGCACACATTCATCACTCAGATGTCTATTTCATGTTGTGATATTTCAAGATTTTCCTGTCAGATGTAAATAGACATTTAAAATAAGCATCTTTAAGATGTATGGTTTATGTAAATCCACTTTAGAGACGTAACTTACGTGTCCTTACTGGAGCTCCCCTGTTAGCTAACGTTATACATAATAAAACGTGTTTTTACAGCAAAATCACAACTATACTTTACTGTGTAACGTCTTTACACCTTCAACAATTCAACAGTTTACTCTATAGTATAGTAGTGCAACACATGCAATTTTAACAAAAGGAACCGTGTTTACTCACATTTGAAAGCACCCGCGTCGCTAATCTCTACGATGTTTGATAATGACGTATCCTCTCGCGTGGCCTCCTGGGATAGAAGAGTATCCATCGGTTGAGCACTCAAAAATCTGCGCTGAAGCAGTAAGCCATCCGGGAACTTCTCGCCTACTCTTTTATGAATACTGATGTTTCGAACGTACTGCTTCCTTCACGTACTGTTTTCGCCTACTATATAGTAGGAAAGTAGGCATATTCGAACGCACTTAAGTCCGAATCTCGCATCTCGAATCTAATTAGTACGTCACCCAGGTAATTCTCGCCTACTCTTTTGGATCCGTACATACTTTTTCGCTCGCCTACTCTTTTTCCCATACTAAATAGTAGGGAAGTATGCGGTTTCGAACGCAGCCCTAGTCATCTGGATACAAGACGAAACCAATCAATCACAGAGAGCGTTCGATGCTGGTGCTTCGCTGAGCTTACAGGCACAGTGCGTTAATGGGAAACGAAGCCTTGCTTAGATGACAGAGAAACAATCGGGAGTTATTTCGCAATAAACAAACCAAAAGTGTACATAACGGTTCAAAATGTTGACGTCAGTAAGATTTTTTTAATGAAATGAATATTTTTATTCAACAAGGATCGATGCATTAAATTGATCAAAAGTGACAGTCAAGGGTTTTACACTGTTAAAAAAAAATCTACCTCATATAAATGCTGTTCTTTCAACTTTGTTCATCAAATCAGCATATTAAAATTAATTATCATGCCGAAAATTCAGCTTTGATCACATGAATAAATTACAGTTTACTATGACATAGAAAACTACGGTGACGCATTGCTGCCACATACATATTATCTTTTCCACTCAATTATGTTGTAATAACGAGATCTTATGTCGTTAAAATGACATATTTTGTCGTAATAACGAGATCTTATGTCATTAAAACGACATTTTTTTCTCGTAATAACGAGATCTTATGTCATTAAAACAAAAAAAATTTCTCGTAATAACGAGATCTTATGTCTTAATAACGAGATGTTATGTCATTAAAACGACATATTTTCTCGTAATAACGAGATCTTATGTCGTTTTAACGACATCTTTTCTCGTAATAACGAGATCTTATGTTGTTTTAACGACATCTTTTCTCGTAATAACGAGATCTTATATGTCTTTAAAACGACATATTTTTCTCGTAATAACGAGATGCTATGTCGTTACAATGACATATTTTCTTGGCCTTATAAGGACATGTGTAGTCATGTACAAAATATGCCTTTATCCACATAAAATTGATAGCCTATCATGTCTTTATCATACATCTACGTTCAAAAAGCTGAAGAAATAGCAGCCCCCAATGGACATTCATGTTAAAAGATCAAATTCTGTACACACCTTATTAATAGCAGATGAGCCCAGAATACGAACATTGCGTTTAATTGCACATTAGGCTAAGCGTTTTCCTCCATATAGAAAACCCTTATAATAAAGAAAAAGCTTAATGTGGCTTAATAGGCTACTTCAGTGATAAAGATCAAATGCTGTAGCCTACACACCTTATTAATAAACCATACTATCCTACAGAAAAGCAGATGAGCCCAGAATATGAACGCAATGCATTTATTTACACGTTAAGCGTTTTCCTCCCATAGAAACCCTTTATTATAAAGAAAATAAAGGTGGCTTATCGTGTCTTTCTATGGGAGGATGGCATTGCGGTGCACAGTAAATCCTTTAAATGGTATTCAATGCAAAACAAAAATGAAAAATATAAGTAGCCAATAAAATAAACAAATTATTGTGGCATTAATTAGCCCACAAACAATATTTATTTTAAAGCTTAAACAAATTTATTTAAAGAAAAACACCAGCGTTGGGCATTTATCTGTGTTTCAGCCGCCCTTTTCAAACTGGCGCAATAAAATGCAACATAATTTGATGTGTTAAACATGAAGAGGATTATCCATCTGGCATGGCCGCTCGCTCTAACGTTAACCTAGATAAATGTTCGCTATTATTAAGCGCATATCCAAGTGTTTGTGCGGAGTGTGGAGCACGCACTACATGACATGGAGGCGCCAGTGCCATCACTCGCATTTTCCTATCAACAGTGGAAACAACTTAAAATACTCCATCATTTCTGGTCATACAGAAAAGAATAATACATCAGTCGCAGCTACTTTTATTTGTGTAAACTCACAACAACAAGAAAATGTTGTGCTTTTGTAAAAGAAAAGAAAACGAACAGGGCGCGCTTTCATGATCTCTGTGAATTGGAGCGCGTCTCAAAAATGAACTGAAAAACAGTATATAGACAAGCCTCACAGACATGAGAAATATAGCTATCTATGTAAAGCTTATAAAAAATGTCCACCAACAAAAAAAATCCAATTGAAAGCAAATACGTACGGTACCATCTGATTATGTAATCTTGTCCGTATGAAAGGCGCATCTGGATAAATTACAGAGGAGATGTATGGAGATATGTTTGCAGGCAGCCTACACTGATTTAGAAAAGACAAGTTCATTAATAAACAATTAAAATGCTTCGCTACTTTTTTCAGACACATTTATTATCATTAGCCTACTTTTGCCGGTGCTTTGCGGCAAGTTTTATGCATGTACTTGAGCGCGGAATATAGGCTATAGCCTATTGGGTTTAGTAATTAGCTGCAATTTGATCAATCTTAGAACCTTATTGTGTAATAAACACAGGGGGAACAGAATCCGACGGCAAATAGTTCAGTTGTCGAAATCCATTCCCCCACCCCAATGATGAGAGATGTTGATGTATCGGCTTAAAATATGCTTATTCCATTCTGTGTGTGGATGGAGCTTAAACAGCATCAATTTGATAAATATTAGAACCTCAGTGTGTCAGAAATATGGGGGGAACAGAATCCGACGGCAATAAAAAACAGCTGTCGGAATCTGTTCCCCCACTCCCATTATGAGAGTTGTTGATGTAATGGCTTAAAAAATGCTGATTTTATTTTTGTGTGTGGATGGAGCTTAACTTGCTTCAGTTTAGAGTATATTATTTTTACCATTTATTATGATAAGACAGCATAGTATCAAGAAAGTTTGACGAACCGGAACTTGAACTCGGGTCGTAATAAGCTGAAAAACAATGCATAACAGTGCAGAGTGTACTGACCACTAGGCTATTGGGTTTAGTCATTAGTTACAATGTGATAAATATTAGAACCTGATTGTGTAAGAAACATAGGGGGAACAGAATCCGACGGCAAATAGTTCAGCTGTCGAAATCTGTTCCCCCAGCCCAAATAAAAATAAATATGCTTATTCTATTCTGTGTGTGGATAGAGCTTAAATAGCATCAATTTGATAAATATTAGAACCTCAGTGTGTCAGAAATATGGGGGGAACAGAACCCGACGCAGATTAGACTTTTAGTTATTGAAATATGTTCTCAGGGCAGCATTGCATCTTATTGGTTCTCTCAGTCATCCAATCAGCGACAGCAGGAGGCGGGACATGGATTATTTGAATTGTTTTTCTCAGAACGCGGGAGACATCACGCTAAGGAGATCGTTGCAGTTAAGGTAATGTTATGTTTTATGTTGAACTAGCCTATATTAGATTATTACATTAAAATGCCAAGATAATTAAGTATTTGGATTTTAAGTAAAGCTTGTTTTTCTATCGAGCTGTTATTTAACTAGCCAGCTAACTAATGTAAGTAAGCTAACTTGCAACATTAGCTAGCTAGCTCTTAGAAAGGATAATAGCTAATGTTAGCTTATATTCTATTATAACTTTTACTGGCTATAATAGCAAGTTACGCTGCTGTCATTGCACACTTTTGCTGTGGTATTGTTGCTGCGCCCAAGGCATTTTGTCATAGCTACATACAACAAACTGCTCTTTTGTGCATTTTTGATGCATATATTCTAATACTGGTCTTAGAGCACCGTGTCATATTTATGTGCAACATTCATTTGCTGCTCTAAGGACATTTTTGCCGCATAAATTCTAATCCTGCCCTCAGGGCACCTTACCGTATCTCCATGCAACATTCTAATACTGCCCTCAGGGCACCTTACCGTATCTCCATGCAACATTCATTTGCTGCTCTTAGCGCATTTTGTTGCAGATATTCTAATGCTGCTCTGAGCGCACCTTATGACATTAGATCTACAATTGCAATTCGAGCAATTCTAATACTGCTCTCAGGGCACCTTACCGTATCTCCATGCAACATTCTAATACTGCTCTCAGGGCACCTTACCGTATCTCCATGCAACATTTTAATACTGCTCTCAGGGCACTTTACCGTATCTCCATGCAACATTCTTTTGCTGCCCTCAGGGCACCTTACCGTATCTCCATGCAACATTCTAATACTGCTCTCAGGGCACCTTACCGTATCTCCATGCAACATTCTAATACTGCCCTCAGGGCACCTTACCGTATCTCCATGCAACATTCATTTGCTGCTCTTAGCGCATTTTGTTGCAGATATTCTAATGCTGCTCTGAGCGCACCTTATGACATTAGATCTACAATTGCAATTCGAGCAATTCTAATACTGCTCTCAGGGCACCTTACCGTATCTCCATGCAACATTCTTTTGCTGCCCTCAGGGCACCTTACCGTATCTCCATGCAACATTCTAATACTGCTCTCAGGGCACCTTACCGTATCTCCATGCAACATTCTAATACTGCTCTCAGGGCACCTTACTGTATCTCCATGCAACATTCTTTTGCTGCCCTCAGGGCACCTTACCGTATCTCCATGCAACATTCTAATACTGCTCTCAGGGCATCTTACCATATCTCCATGCAACATTCTAATCCTGCCCTCAGGGCACCTTACTGTATCTCCATGCAACATTCTAATACTGCCCTCAGGGCACCTTACCCTCCATGCAACATTCTAATACTGCTCTCAGGGCACTTTACCGTATCTCCATGCAACATTCTAATACTGCTCTCAGGGCACCTTACCGTATCTCCATGCAACATTCTTATACTGCTCTCAGGGCACCTTACCGTATCTCCATGCAACATTCTAATACTGCTCTCAGGGCACCTTACCGTATCTCCATGCAACATTCTTTTGCTGCCCTCAGGGCACCTTACCGTATCTCCATGCAACATTCTAATCCTGCCCTCAGGGCACCTTACCGTATCTCCATGCAACATTCTAATACTGCTCTCAGGGCACCTTACCGTATCTCCATGCAACATTCTAATACTGCTCTCAGGGGACCTTACCGTATCTCCATGCAACATTCTGATACTGCCCTCGGGGCACCTTACCGTATCTCCATGCAACATTCTAATACTGCCCTCAGGGCACCTTACCGGATCTCCATGCAACATTCTAATACTGCCCTCGGGGCACCTTACCGTATCTCCATGCAACATTCTAATACTGCTCTCAGGGCACCTTACCGTATCTCCATGCAACATTCTAATACTGCTCTCAGGGCACTTTACCGTATCTCCATGCAACATTCTAATACTGCCCTCAGGGCACCTTACCGGATCTCCATGCAACATTCTAATACTGCCCTCAGGGCACCTTACCGTATCTCCATGCAACATTCTAATACTGCCCTCAGAGCACCTTACCGTATCTCCATGCAACATTCTAATCCTGCCCTCAGGGCACCTTACCGTATCTCCATGCAACATTCTTTTGCTGCCCTAAGGGCACCTTACTGTATCTCCATGCAACATTCATTTGCTGTTCTTAGCGCATTTTTGCTGCAAGCATTCTAGTACTACTCTCAGGGCACCTTATAATATCTACATACAACATTAATTGGCTGCTCTATGGGCATTAGTGGCACACTTTCTTATACTACTGCATCCCTACTCATACACATGCTAATACTGCTCTTAGAGCAACTTATAGTATCTAAATAGAACAACACAAATCTTAGGGCACTTCATATGCTACTTTCTGTGTAGTACTGAAATTTGCAAACATACAACTAGTTTTCTTCTAATCCGGTAACATTCAGGTATGCTGTGTCTATTTCTGAAATGTTTTGTAAAATTATTGTTTTCTTTCTTGTATTGTTTATATCAACTGCAGATTATGGAGCAGCTATGGATCGAGGGCATCCGAAGGAAACTGAGAATAGAAAAAGATTCCCGTGTTTCCACGGATATCAAAATTGTTCATGGGGACAAGAAAACAGAGTTTATGGAGAACTATGTAGAAGAACTACAGAAGAAAACAAAGACCTTTTTCTTGGCGGCAAAACAGAACAGCAAAAATTATTATTTCCATGCCTGTGAAAGAGGCAACAAACCAACAGGAAAAAGCATGGGCAAGGCATGTGAAACAAGGGCCAATTCCTGTGAAGCCTATGTGTCGTTTAAATTTATAGAGGAGACAGGTTTCACAGCAGTAGTAGTTCGGCAGCAATTAACACACACGGGACATGATTTGTCAAACCCTGAAGAGAGGAAGAAAAATGCAATTAATCCAGAATTGTTAGGATTTGTCGAGATATGGCTCACACAAGGTCTATCCATATCACAGATTGTCATAAAAAGTTGTGATTGGGCATGTAGTCGGGGTTACACCGATAAGCATGACAGGCGTTTCTTCCTAACTCCAGAAGATGTAAGGTTGGTAAAACGCCACCTCCGTATCTTCACTTTGCCGGACATCGATGATGCTGTGAGTGTGGAAAAGCTGGTGACGGGTGAACTGAAAGAAAATATTTGCTTTTTTCAACCTTTGACAAAAGACCAGCCACTAGTTATTGTTGTCCAGACACCACAACAGAAGACTCTACTCCAAGAGAACCCCCACCCCATGGTTTTTATGGACGCCTCCTACAAAGGTTTGACATCATATGGGTATGCCCTGTATGCCCTTGTACTTGTCAATCAAACTGGAAGAGGAGTACCATTTGCATACTTAATAATGAGCCAGGAATCATCAGCAATACTTGAGCTTTGCTTGAACATGCTTTGTTCAAGCAATCCAAACTTTTACCCAAGGTGAGAACAGTTCTTTTCAAAAGCCCAATACCCATACAAGGACAAAGGAGTTGTAATACTGAGAGATAATTGAATACCTTTTGTAACTTAAACAATGGTCAATTTACTACATTTGCCTAGATGAAATTGTGATACTCCAGTATTCTGCAATATTATTATCTGGAGTCTGGTCTTATTTTTCCTAGGTCAGTTATGATCGACAGAGACTTGAAAGAGCTCAATGCCATAAGAGAAGTTTTCCCCAAAACCAAAGTTCTCCTCTGTTGGTTTCATGTTCTCCAGGTACTGATTGCATTTAAGAAATGCACGAGTAGATACTTTGAACATTCTGTTTGGTTGTAAATAAATTGATTTACAATTTTGATATCATATGCCTGCTGTAGCTTCTGAAAAAACAATGTAGCCTCATCTACAGTGCTATATATTGTGTATTAAAGGCTGTACATCGCTGGGTTACATCAAGAGATGGTGGGAACCTGTCAACTGACAAAAGACACATCGTCATTCATGCCATGACCTCAATGAAAGCTTGCATAACGGTAACTACGATAGATATATAAAATTGTATGTGTCTCAATATCTGCTATTACCCTTGTTTCGTCTGTGTTGGGTACTCTAAACTGGCAACCATAATATATGGTATGGTATGATTTCAGGAGGAAGATTTTGTGACAGTGTCCACTAGTGTGTGCAATGACCTTGATGCCCAGCTTGGCAGCAATCGAGTGACAACATACCTGAAGGTGCACTGGCTTCCACATGCAGCACTATGGGCCAATTTTGGACGACTGTTTGAGCACAACAGCAGTGACACCAACAACAAGGCAGAGAGGTAGTCAAAGATTAATAATCATGTTTTTTCAAACATTACAATGCATGATATAAAACAACAAAGTAACTCATGATCGGGAACATTTGGTTCCCTAGACGGCACATTTATCTTCTAATCTGCCACTGAACACAATTTTTCTGGTCACATTTGGAATTTTTTTTTTTTTTTGTATTTACAAATGAAGTTATCATTTCCAAAGTTTCCAATATCACAATCCTATCTCCCCAACACTGAGTGAGTATTGTTTTCTCAATCTATGATTTACTCATACCAGTATATTTTGTTTTCCCCTTTTAGGTTTTTTCTGGCACTTAAATACCAGTTCCTAAGGGGAGAGGCAAACAGAAGAGTTGATCAACTTCTTCACTTGCTATGTGGTGATGTTCAAAAATATTATTGGTAAGGCCAATTGTTATTGTGATGCTTATCACATTAATTTTGGTCACACCGTCTATTAGGATATTAATTCTGTAATGCCATTTGAGTAAGTGTTAAGTAAATTTGGTAATGTTATCTTTCAGATACTTGAAATTACTAATTCTATGTTCACAATACTGTCCTCTGTTACATGTCCTGCATGAATGGAATTAAATGAGAATTGAATTAATTCAAAATGATCAATTTCTGTGATTAAAAAGGTCAATACTATATTTAATTTTATACACAATAATGCCTGTTATCCTCAGACTAAATGCTCTTTTGTTAATGTAGCTACCTGGACGACTTGGCAGATGCAGGAAGACTGAGGGTCTCCTCGTCAGCATCAACATCTACAGCAGCCAAGAACACAGTGGGACAGCAGATCCTGATAAATGAGCAAGGAAAGTGCTCTGTGCAAACAGGGGCAGGCCCCAACTCAGATTCAACTTTGAACACTGTGGATCTAGTCAAGATGCAGTGTGACTGTGGATTGTATGATAAGGGAAATGTATGCACACATATTGTATCATCATACACTGAAGCACAGAAATGTATTGATATTGCACAGCTACGTGCTGACATGGCTAGAGATATTGTTGCCAAAAAACAGTACCACGTTGATGGTGATTTCATCACTGTTCACCCCACTGATGTAAGTGCCACATTTGTATTTACTGGTGACCCTGCCTTTTGTACCTGTGCTGTCAACAGTTACGGTCAAAAGTGTGTGTGCTTACATGTTGCTGACTGCCTGCAAACCACCAACAATTCACATTCTACATGTCCCACTACATGTCCCACTGCTGGAAGCGAAAATCTGTTTGTGCCAACAAATGTCAATGCACAAGTTCAACTTCAGTCTATGTTGACAGATTTACTGGAGTGGAGCAAATCAGAAAATTACATGTATAGTAGTGACCTGTACACTACAGTGAAGAGGGCACACACAGTGGCCTTCAATCGTTTTGGCATTGTGTCAAGAAAACGAAAAATACACGCTCTTCATGCTTATCGCCAGCGGATAGAGCAAGCCAAACGAGAGCTTTACAAAAAGCGCAAAACAAGAAGATACAAGCGCTAAATAATAATAATAAACAGAGTTAACCAAAAAATATTGTTTAATTGCATTTTTTGCAGTGATTTAACAGTGAACAGTACAGTACATTGAACAGTTTGCAGCACATAGTGTAATTGTGTCAGAAATAGTGTCAATTTAATTTTCTAGAGCCCTTGCTTTTGCAACAAGGCACTCTCTGATGATCTGAAACACAACCTGGCATACTTGGGGTCCAAGTGTGTGTGTGACCTTTGAATACATGTCCATGTTGTCGCCCAACACTTGTTCCATTATGTCGAGTTCAGCACTGTAAACAAACAAAAGAAATCTCTGAGACAAGTTACATTATATACAGACAGTAGTACAATTACGAATTGAGTGAAAGCACTGGCATAACAACATTATGCCAATTTAGAAGGAGAAAGACTTAAAAAGTGTAAGGAAAAAGATATCTGTATGCATATTTTACCTCAAGTCATGATCCTCTCTTCTGCAGCCTCGCTCAGCCAGCTGCTGGCCTATGATTTTGAAGGGTATTTCCTTGGTCAAATATCCTAGGTCTTTAGCAAGACCTTGGCACTCCTCTGTGACACAAAAGGAGCCAATGAGTAAATGAGACCTTAACATGTTACTAATGTAGTTTATATTTTAGTTACTAAACCGTTTGCATTTTGTTAAACTGTATGGCCATTGGCATTTGTTTGTCTATGCCTCATTCATTCACCTAGGCTACTTATGCCTCCAACATGGCTGACATTCTAAAACTTGCAGTTCTACAACCTTTGGTAGGAACACCTAATTCAATAATAAGGGAATCTGTTGGAATGTACACCTTTAAGAAATCGCCTAGTTCTGACTGCATATATGTTACCTTCAACTAGTTTGGTGCACATTGTAGTGTTTGAGCCATACGGACTCAGCTGCACCCCTGCCTCTTTCAACTCCCTCACAAGCTCCTTTTTTTTCCCCTTTGCCTTCCTCAAATAAGTCACCATGAGGTGACCAGAGAACTTTTCTGGTGCAGAGCATCTCTTCTGCAGCTCCTCTACTGAAACAAAGTGCCTGTGCAATCATAACACATTATTTTTTTGTGAACATCAAAAACCAACATATCTGTAGACAAAGATCACCAATAAAACCATGAGGCTTAAGTGAACAACATCATATTGTTTGACAAATAAGCCATTACTCATTACTCTACATAGTTTGTAGTTTTACCTGTTTTTTGCATTAGTTGCATTAGGCACGTAACACACATGTTCTACTGATGTTATCTGCACTCTTGCCTCTATCAAGTCAATTCGTCATATAAAAAGGCACACCCACCCAATCCAACTCTAGTCGTAGCATTACCAACCTTTTAGCTTTCTTTGAAGACGCCACCTTCAACAGGCTGTCCACATAGAATCCATCTTCAATAAAGAATACATGAATATTACAATAATTAACATGTTGTTAAATGTCATTTCAGTTCAGTGTCATTTTAATGTTAATAATGAAATATTTATTGGCACCTCTGTTGAAATTAGAGAGAAGAATGGTGCGCACATCTAAAAAAACTAGGGATGCACTGATTGATCGGCTGGTGACCGGAATTGGCGATTTTCACGTGATCGGCCATGACCGGCGACCGGCCGGTCAGTCTGACATATGCCGATTTTATGCCGGTCAAATGCACTCGGGCACTGCATGATTAACATCGCTCAACATCAGCATCACACATGCACATGGAACGCACATGTAGGAAACCTCGTGAATTACAGCCGTTTCACACCGCAAATGTCAGTGGCGCACAGAATAAGTATGTCTAGTGTGTTTTAACAAGAACTCCAGTATGTCAGAAAAGAAAACAAAGACTCAAAAATATTTGTATAAGATTTACCAATTTAAACTTGTTTTCATTATTCAGTTTTGGTTGCAAGTATGGTTATGTAAGGCCCACTATATTGGTCCAATTGCTGGTTCGCCAATACACGGGGAAGGAATCACATGTTCTATCCCCACTCATGCAAAGTATTGGTTGGTTAAATTTGTAATACATTAATCATGTATTCTCTCGTAATTTCATCTGACTCCATAAATGAAAGGTTTTAATAATATCTGTGCCTCACTAAAAGTGAGCGAATGTTTGACTATTCTGTTGAACTCTTCAATGAAAATAATGTCAAAGTCAGTTAGAATAATCAAATGTAACAATTTATTATGTCAGGTAAATGTATCATGCCAATTTCATAATCAATTCAAAGATAATCGATACAAAACATCAAATGCTCTGGAATAGAGAGAAGATGCATACCCAACTTTAAGAAATATGTGAGGCTGAGAGATTTCTTTCTCTCAGCCTCACGGGCCGATCTGAAGTACATAAAAGGCCCCAAACTCTCTGCTGCATCTCATTAAATAGTCAGACCTCTTTCACATAGAAACATGTGCTAACAAAAGAAATTTGCATGCAGTGGGTGACCATTTGCTTGAGAGACCACCTTCCTTTGTAAGTCAGTTATCCATAAACTCTTAAAACCTTATTACCTTTTATTTTACCTATCTGGATATGAGATATCTGTACCACTCACTTTGAGACATTTCAAATGACACCAAAAACATAACAGTCAATGATAAACATTCACATTAAACCATATTCTTGTGTGAGTTCTTAGTAGTTTTCGGAAGTGAGGTCGTATGGGGGAGGTCAAATGGTAATTAGCCCTTTGTCTCAGACCAGGCCTCAACCAGTACTTTCAGTCTTACAGTTATGATTATAAAAAATAAATAAAGTAAACTAGCCAGAAATTATAGAAATATCTTATTTGTGTGTGCTGTAAAGTGATTAGAAAAAATGAAATCGGAATCGGCTAAAATCGGTCTCGGCAGGTCAAACTCAATGAGAAATCGGAATCGGCCTAGAAAATTGTAATCGGTGCATCTCTAAAAAAATCAATTGTATCAAAGTAGAAGAGGTGGTCTGCCCCTTGTTTATGCTCCAAAAGGAAATTTATTTCCTTGAAAACAACGCAATGTTTCAATCCCATCGGATCTTCATTAGGCATTGAAAACATGGGGCGAGACGGCCTATATCACATGACTGCACACTCACGTTCAAGTAGTCTTTGTACTGAATGTGAATGTGTGCATGAGAAGAGGCCTGCGCAGCTGCTTTGTGTGTACGCAAGCTTTGTACATAAGTCCCATGCTCTTTTTAAATACAGATACTAGAGATGATTAGTACTACAGGAATGAGACGTGGAATCGTGCATATACGTCAGCTGAATTGGAAATTGAGCTGTTGTTTCAACTGTCGATTGCGGAGGCTACCTGTACCTCTAAGAACCAATTGGGCAAACTGTACAGCCAATCAGACCAATGATGCCAAAGACACTGGGCTTAACATGAGCATAGAACCAGTCTTGGTATGACCTGATACCAGCAAATCTGATAGAGCAAAATCCAAATAGCTCGCAGGGTAACATTATAATAATAAAGCTTCATTGCAGACACAGGTCCATATAACACCACATAAAGTATAAATAGTATAGTGTATTCTGCTCCTTCTATAATCACTCGGACTACAAAATATCTTATTTGAGCCCAACTTTGTATATGTGTGCCAGCAAGTTAACAATCAGTCCATCCTATCCACCTTACATGTATAGATAGAATATAAAAGTACAGTATCATAATATTACATACCCTTTTTCTCCGATGCCTCCTCCTCCTCCTCCTCCTCCTCCTCTTCCTCTGCATCTGATGTATCTGCATCATTTGAACAGACAGGAAATCAAATTGACACAAATTTCAAATTTTATAAATAAAAATGATGATCCTCTATAACTCAACAGAACTAATTAATTGTTTACCTGCAACAACCTCCACCTTCGTTTTTGCTACTATTGACACATAAAAAAAAAGTTACTCTGAGGAAACAAAGGGTGTTTAACTCTGAATAAAATCTCAGAAATGCATGTTTTACCTTCAACTGCCTCTGCAGTCTCCGTCTCAGCTGTTTCTGCCTCTGTTAATACATGAAAAGAATCTACATTGGAAATATGTGACATTCTCAAATTGTGATTTTCAATAAGTTTTTCAGTCACCTTTAACAGGGGTGCCTACAAATTTGTTGGGCGCTGTATGGAACATTAAATTGCTTGTGTAATGTAACGTGCATAAATAGAATATAAAATACAGTATGTAAATTACAGTATATAATATAAAGTACAGTATAATAATATTATATACAGGTACCCATTTTCTCTGATGCCTCCTTCTCCTCTTCCTCTGCATCTGATATATCTGCATCATTTGCACGTAACAGACATGAAGTCAAATTGACACATTCAAAGTTGTTGGGCGCTGTATGAAACATTACATTGCTTGTGTAATGTAACGTGCATAAATAGAATATAAAATCCAGTATGTAAAGTACAGTATATAATATAAAGTACGGTATCATAATATTATATACAGGTACCCATTTTCTCCGATGCCTCCTCCTTCTCCTCTTCCTCTGCATCTGATGTATCTGCATAATTTGAAGGAAGTCAAATTTACACATTCAAATTTTATAAATAAAAATGATGATCCTGTATAACTCAACAGAACTAATTAATTGTTTACCTGCAACAACCTCCACCTTAGTTTTTGCTTCTATTGACACATAAAAAAACAAAAAAACAAAACAAAGGGTGTGTGTGTAGTGTAACTCTGAATAAAATCTCAGAAATGCATGTTTTACCTTCAACTGCCTCTGCAATCTCCGTCTCAGCTGTTTCTGCCTCTGTTAATACATGAAAAGAATCTATATTGTAAATATGTGACATATTTTCAAATTGTGATTTTCAATAAGTTTTTCAGTCACCTTTAACAGGGGTGCCTACAAATTTGTTGGGCGCTGTATGAAACATTACATTGCTTGTGTAATGTAACGTGCATAAATAGAATATAAAATCCAGTATGTCTAGCCACTGCAATCCAACTAACATCAGTAACAACACTGGGGCCAACTAAGAGTAGCCTCCGTAAACAAACCCGTTTGTGTGTGTGTTGTCCTACCTGGTTTTGGACTCTTTTCTGTAGAGCAGAATGTGCATGTCTCCTGCAAAAGATTTTGCATGATAAATAGTTATGCCAAGTACACATCAAACAATTCTTTTGTCACAGACCAGTCATGGGAGTCATTCAAATTAAGTCCCAGTCCCTGATGAGGTGGAGTTTGGGTTATCAACACATCATGACACTTCACATGTGACCCCTCGTCATCACAGATTTAACTGCCGATTCACTCCTCACCCAAAGATTATGTTAATGACTCCCTAGACCAATCTGTGACAAAAGAATCGTCTGATGTGTACTTGGCTTTAATCTGACAGCGGAATGTTGCTTTAGATAAAATATCATTAGCACTTGCCTTTTTCTTCCCTGACATCTTCTTGTAGCAGACTGTACAAATGCCTGAACTATCTGAAAAAACAAATGCTTTGTATAATACAATGATACTTTGGATAACACAAACACATTAAAAGCAACCATAACCTTCACATATTTCAAGAGCCATAACCAGTCCAAAGTATGACATCCTCCGAATTTACTAGTTAAAGCTACCACTCCAAATCATCAGTGACTTGAACTTAATGCAGGGAGTGACAGGTAGCCAGCAGAGCTCAATAAGGAGCACCCATACCATACAAATGTATACTACTTACCAAGGGACTTAAACAACAAAGTCCCAAGTCTCTCCCGCTCTTGGGAGATGGGGAGGCATTGGAGGTGACCTTGGTGTCCCTGGAGGATCATTTCTGCAAACTAAAAGAGCAACAGAAAGTCTATTTTAATGAAATAACATCACTTATAATAACTGAACCTTATAGAGCAGGCAACAAATTGTTGTAAAAAAATGTCAATTTGGGAAAGGGACTATTACAAGAGAAAATGATGGTGCGCATTTAATAATTATACTATCATGACTCCTGTATCATATGCTGAAGTCCATGTCCAAGATCCATTAATATTTGATCTGCAACTTTCATTCAAAATTGCTCTAGTTAAAGTGAAAACTAAAAATGTCTATATTTTCAAAAGACAACAGAAACATTATGCAGAAAATGACCAAACTGTACCATTATTGAGAACACTCCACATGACACAGAGTCATTTTGCAAGTCATGGTCCCTGTTTATGAACTTCCAGGGCCTTTGGCAGCCTCTGCTAGCAGCAAATAAGCTGAAAGATTAGAGAATATAATTATGAAGGTCTCTACTGAGTTTTCATTACCTCATTTTATAGAGCAATACAAAAACCGTGTACCTCCAATTTTTGATGATTTGGGAGCAACGTTGTGGATGCTCCCCCAATGAGTCAATGTATGTAATAGTTCCCTCTTTCAAGTTGCAATGCTATACAGAAGATGGGAAAACGTATGAGAAAGGTTTGAAGGGCAGTTTCAACCAATCTTGAAATGACTGTGTTGAAAATCATTGAAACTTTTAAAATGTCAAGCACTAACAGCTCAAACAACACTAATGAGAATGGCACGACAGCAACAATAATGATAACTAATGTGTGATGCTATTTTGCGCATAAGGCCCATTTCACACCGGGAACGTGGCATGAACGTCACGTATCTGTTGCGTATCTGTTGCGTGTCAGTTGCGTGTCAGCTGCGTGGCGTTTTCTATGTCTTTGCTTACCAGAAGCGTGTCTGATGCTCCGCTGCGGCGGCCTCTCTGCCAATTAAAACGTTTTTTTTTTTGCTCACGTTATTTTTTTCTTCACTGTTTTGAATGGAAACACTTCCAACACGCTTGCGTGAAAAATAGGCGTGAGTCCTATTCCTAGCATGCACGCATTTGAGATGTGCATGCTGTCACGCAGGCGGTGTGCAAGGTCTAACCTGCTAAGATGGGAGCCGAAATAAAAACGGACACGCCACGCAGCTGACACGCTCACACCACGCTCCCGGTGTGAAACGGGCCTAATAGTCTCTACATAACCTAACAGCAACCTACAAAGAGGGTCCAGTGGCACTCTCCCACCAAGTAGGGCCCGAAGACGGCACTGGCTCCTTTAAGAATGTTTTTCTGACAGGAAATGAAGAAAACATTCATGAACAAACAAATAAACTTGACAGCCAATGTATTCTGTAGCACTGAACAATAACCTGAAAACATGCACATAACTCTTACTTTTAGAAAATAAGTGCTCCTGGCCCTGGAGCTGCCTTCCAAAATCAGGCGCATAGCCTGGCTATTTATGGGCTCTGTCCCAGGCTGGCTCTAAGCGAGGGAGAGAAATGGTTTAAGTCATTAAATGATGTTATATCTATATTTGATGTATGTATGTGTGTGTGTGTGTGAGAGAGAGAGAGAGAGAGAGAGAGAGAGAGAGAGAGAGAGAGAGAGAGAGAGAGAGAGAGAGAGAGAGAGAGAGAGAGAGAGTATTATAAAGGTATGGGTTACCCTGCTGATTATGTAAAATAGGGCATCCATTACCTGAGGAAGTAATACATAAACAAATATATAAAATACAATAAATCACAATAGAGTCAAGGTAAAGTGAAAAGCTGACACAGCCTAGTGCTTTGCATAGCCTAGAAGGGGAAGAGAATTATTTTTGAAAAGAAATAGAAAATTACCTCATCTGGAAGTTCAGATGAGCCTACAAGGGCCTCCAAACTGCCCAGAAAGATTTTAAAAGGCCCAACTGTCCCAAGGACATCTTCATGATGAAGTCCTTGGGACTTCAGTGTTTCTAAGTCTGAATGGATAAAGAAATTAAGTCCCAAAATAGGTAACCTTACTTAGGCTAATGGCACAAATTTAATCCAATCAACTAGTACAAGTAGCATACAAAACTACTGTAAAGTAGTGTTGGCAATTCAGTTTTTTTCTCTGGCGACTAGAATTCACATTTTATAGACTAGCAACTTTTTTGCCGATTTGTTCATGTTTTTTGTTGAGAAACATCAAAATATGTAGTCTAACTTCCCTACAGCGCTCTGTCTCAAGTGCTTGTCTGTAAGTTAGTAATGTCACACCAGCCTGAAATGGGCAGCTAGAGCATATGGGCAACAGTTTTAGCCACATGTACTATGATGAGGCAAGTCAGGGGCCACATATTGTACAATTTAGACATAGCCTAGTTGTGTTGAGTTGAATGCCATGCCAATGATGTTTCATGTTACAGTAGCCCCAGCATTTCTCAGTATTTCACAGATTTTTGGTAGGCTACAGCCTCATCATGGGCCTATTACATAAATGTAATTGAAACACTCCAAGGGCTGCATCTGGCCCAGGACCTTATGTTGCCCATGTGTATGATCGTACTAAAAACACCAACTAAAAAAAGTACCGGTATGTTCTCTACCTGGTCAGATGTAAATATGCGAATTATGCAAACAATATAATTATGTATGCAGATGATGCAAATGACTAACATAGATTAGGGAAAAAATAGTATAAGAATAACTTACTGTTCATTTGGCTTGGTCACGTTTTCCAAACTAGACAAAAGACACAAATTAAAAACATGTATTTCTCCTGAAGCAGTAAATGGGATACTTATGACTACCCTTACCAAAAAAAAAGTATACTTCAAGTTCATTTTATTAAGTAAACTTCAGTAAAGTTCAAGTATATTTCCCAAATATACTTTACATAGCAAGTATACTTATACCAATGCACTAATGGTATACTTATAAGTGTACTACTTTAATACTTCTTGGGACTAAATTGGCCCACTTTGTAGTATATAAAAGTATACTTTTATGTATACTTTAAGTGTAAAAGTAGTAAAGTTTGAGTACACAAATAGTTTATATTTAAGTTTTATTTTGAACTGCAACTATACTATAAGTGAACTTATAGTGTTATGGGAAAATTCAGTATTTCTTATTTTCATTTGTTTTCAAACTGTTAATTCCATTTAATCATATGTTTCTGTGAGGTTTTCCAGCAGCTGAGGGGGGACAGGAAAGAGCAGGCCAATAAAACAGATGGGCAGGAAGATAGTGAAATACCTGAGCACGAGAAAGAGTTTGGTTAGAAGAATACAGGGTTATTTAACTAATAAAACCAGCACCAGGCCCTCTGCTCCAGGGAAGCAAGAGACAATTAGGTCATAAATGAAGGCCTTTGGGTGTCTCAGGGACAAGGAACAGGGTGACCTTCGCCAGGGGGTAGAAAACCAGTCCGAACCAGTAGAAGATAGGGGGTATCTTTCTGCAAATTTACAAGAAACCTGGAAGGAGGAGTTTTTTGCCAAGAAACTGTATAAAATGTCCATGTTTTATTGTGTCTAGCAGGTATTCTATTTCAAAGCTGGGTGGCTGCGGCTTTTGTGAAAAGAATCCTCAGAGAATAAAGCCTTTTCTCTTTACTACAATTTTGCCTCTTGAATGTTTCTTACACCTGTTGATGCTGTTTTTCTGTAAGGTTAAAAATTGCTATTACAATAGATATAGGCCTACTGCTAGTTTACTAGTTATATACTTCTAGCCCACTTTTTAGTTTATGAAAGTACACTTCTAAGTGTACTCTCAGTAAACTGGTTTAATAGTTTTTATACTTCAAGTATACTTGTATGTTTGTTTGTTTTTTTTTTTTAAGTGAACTTAACATCATACTTATAGTTTACTATTTATATATTTTTTGGCGCTTCAAAGTATACTACTAGAGATGTAAATGCAAGTATAGGTCAAATATACTTGTACTTCTCTGTATACTTGTTAGTATAAGCCAAGTATACCTAAGTATAATTTTAAGTATATCTCTGATAAATGTATAAAAAGTAGACTGAAAGCATACTCTCTTATTCTTAGTTTAAAATTAGTATACTAATAGCACACTTGAATAAACTTCTTTTTCGTAAGGGTACTTATGACTATGATACTTACAGTACATACCTGAGGCGAAACAAAAATGCGCTAAGAGCAGCAAATGAATGTTGCATGGAGATACGGTAAGGTGCCCTGAGGGCAGTATTAGAATGTTGCATGGAGATACGGTAAGGTGCCCTGAGGGCAGTATTAGAATGTTGCATGGAGATACGGTAAAGTGCCCTGAGAGCAGTATTAGAATGTTGCATGGAGATACGGTAAAGTGCCCTGAGAGCAGTATTAGAATGTTGCATGGAGATACGGTAAGGTGCCCTGAGGGCAGTATTAGAATGTTGCATGGAGATACGGTTAAGTGCCCTGAGAGCAGTATTAGAATGTTGCATGGAGATACGGTAAAGTGCCCTGAGAGCAGTATTAGAATGTTGCATGGAGATACGGTAAAGTGCCCTGAGAGCAGTATTAGAATGTTGCATGGAGATACAGTAAGGTGCCCTGAGAGCAGTATAAGAATGTTGCATGGAGATACGGTAAGGTGCCCTGAGAGCAGTATTAGAATGTTGCATGGAGATACGGTAAAGTGCCCTGAGAGCAGTATTAGAATGTTGCATGGAGGGTAAGGTGCCCTGAGGGCAGTATTAGAATGTTGCATGGAGATACGGTAAGGTGCACTGAGAGCAGTATTAGAATGTTGCATGGAGATACGGTAAGGTGCCCTGAGAGCAGTATTAGAATGTTGCATGGAGATACGGTAAAGTGCCCTGAGAGCAGTATTAGAATGTTGCATGGAGATACGGTAAGGTGCCCTGAGAGCAGTATTAGAATGTTGCATGGAGATACGGTAAGGTGCCCTGAGGGCAGTATTAGAATGTTGCATGGAGATACGGTAAGGTGCCCTGAGAGCAGTATTAGAATGTTGCATGGAGATACGGTAAGGTGCCCTGAGAGCAGTATTAGAATGTTGCATGGAGATACGGTAAAGTGCCCTGAGAGCAGTATTAAAATGTTGCATGAAGACACGGTAAAGTGCCCTGAGAGCAGTATTAGAATGTTGCATGGAGATACGGTAAGGTGCCCTGAGAGCAGTATTAGAATGTTGCATGGAGATACGGTAAAGTGCCCTGAGAGCAGTATTAGAATGTTGCATGTAGGGTAAGGTGCCCTGAGGGCAGTATTAGAATGTTGCATGGAGATACGGTAAGGTGCACTGAGAGCAGTATTAGAATGTTGCATGGAGATACGGTAAGGTGCCCTGAGAGCAGTATTAGAATGTTGCATGGAGATACGGTAAGGTGCCCTGAGAGCAGTATTAGAATGTTGCATGGAGATACGGTAAAGTGCCCTGAGAGCAGTATTAGAATGTTGCATGGAGGGTAAGGTGCCCTGAGGGCAGTATTAGAATGTTGCATGGAGATACAGTAAGGTGCACTGAGAGCAGTATTAGAATGTTGCATGGAGATACGGTAAGGTGCCCTGAGAGCAGTATTAGAATGTTGCATGGAGATACAGTAAGGTGCCCTGAGAGCAGTATTAGAATGTTGCATGGGGATACGGTAAGGTGCCCTGAGAGCAGTATTAGAATGTTGCATGGAGATACGGTAAAGTGCCCTGAGAGCAGTATTAGAATGGTGCATGGAGATACGGTAAGGTGCCCTGAGGGCAGTATTAGAATGTTGCATGGAGATACGGTAAGGTGCCCTGAGGGCAGTATTAGAATGTTGCATGGAGATACGGTAAAGTGCCCTGAGAGCAGTATTAAAATGTTGCATGGAGATACGGTAAAGTGCCCTGAGAGCAGTATTAGAATGTTGCATGGAGATACGGTAAGGTGCCCTGAGAGCAGTATTAGAATGTTGCATGGAGATACGGTAAAGTGCCCTGAGAGCAGTATTAGAATGTTGCATGGAGGGTAAGGTGCCCTGAGGGCAGTATTAGAATGTTGCATGGAGATACGGTAAAGTGCCCTGAGGCACTATTAGAATTTATGCGGCAAAAATGTCCTTAGAGCAGCAAATGAATGTTGCACTTGAATACGACACGGTGCTCTAAGACCAGTATTAGAATATATGCATCAAAAATGCACTAAAGAGCAGCTAAGCATTTTGTTGTTTGTATAAATGCCCTGGGAGCAGCAACAATACCACAGCAAAAGTGTGCAATGACAGCAGCGTAACTTGCTATAATAACGAGTAAAAGTTATAATAGAATATAAGCTAACATTAGCTATTATCCTTTCTTAGAGCTAGCTAGCTAATGTTGTGAGTTAGCTTACTTATATTAGTTAACGTAAGTTAGCTAACATTAGCTAACGTTAGTTAAATAACAGCTCGATAGAAAAACAAGCTTTACTTAAAACCCAAATACTTCATTATCTTGACATTTTAATGTAATAATCTAATATAGTTCAACATAAAACACAACATTACCTTAACTTAAAATCCAAATACTTCATTATCTTGACATTTTAATGTAATAATCTAATATAGTTCAACATAAAACACAACATTACCTTAACTTAAAATCCAAATACTTCATTATCTTGACATTTTAATGCAATAATCTAATATAGTTCAAGTTCAACATAAAACAACATTACCTTAACAGTTAGGCTACAACGATCTCCTTAGCGTGATGTCTCCCGCGTCCGGAGGAAAAAAAATCAAATAATCCATGTCCCGCCTCCTGCTGTCATTGATTGGACAACTGAGAGAACCAATAAGATGCAATGCTGCCCTAAGAACATATTTCAATAACTAAAAGTCTAATCTGCGAATCTGACGGCAAAAAAAAAACAGCTGTCGGAATCCGTTCCCCCACTCCCATTATGAGAGTTGTTGATGTAATGGCTTAAAAAATGCTGATTTTATTTTTGTGTGTGGATGGAGCTTAACTTGCATCAGTTTAGAGAATATATATTTTTGCCTTTTATTATGATAAGACAGTATAGTATCAAGAAAGTTTGACGAACCGGTACTTGAACTCGGGTCGTAGCTGAAAAACAATGCATAACAGTGCAGAATACTGACCACTAGGCTATTGGGTTTAGTAATTAGATTCAATGTGATAAACATTAGAACCTCATTGTGTAAGAAACATAGGGGGAACAGAATCCGACGGCAAATAGTTCAGCTGTTGAAATCCGTTCCCCCACCCCAAATAAAAATAAATATGCTTATTCTATTCTGTGTGTGCATAGAGCTTAAATAGCATCAATTTGATAAATATTAGAACCTCAGTGTGTCAGAAATATGGGGGAAACAGAATCCGACTGCAATAAAAAACAGCTGTCGGAATCCGTTCCCCCACTCCCATTATGAGAGTTGTTGATGTTAAAAAATGCTGATTTTATTTTTGTGTGTGGATGGAGCTTAACTTGCATCAGTTTAGAGAATATATTTTTTTGCCTTTTATTATGATAAGACAGTATAGTATCAAGAAAGTTTGACGAACCGGAACTTGAACTCGGGTCGTAATAAGCTGAAAAACAATGCATAACAGTGCAGAGTGTACTGACCACTAGGCTATTGGGTTTAGTAATTAGTTGCAATGTGATAAACATTAGAACCTCATTGTGTAAGAAACATAGGGGGAACAGAATCCGACGGCAAATAGTTCAGCTGTCGAAATCCGTTCCCCCACCCCAATGATGAGAGGTCTTGATGTTTCGGCTTAAAATATGCTTATTCCATTCTGTGTGTGGATGGATCTTAAAGAGGATTTATCAATTTGATAAATATTAGAACCTCAGTGTGTCAGAAATATGGGGGGAACAGAATCTGACGGCAAAAAAACAGCTGTCGGAATCCGTTCCCCCACTCCAATTATTAGAGGTGTTGATGTAATGGCTTAAAAAATGCTGATTTTATTTTTGTGTGTGGATTCAGCTTAACTTGCATCAGTTTAGAGAATTGTTTTTTTTTGCCTTTTATTATGATAAGACAGTGTATCAAGAAAGTTTGACGAACCGGGACTTGAACAAGGGTCGCCCAAAGCTAAAAAAAAATATATATATTGTCAGGGCACTGACCACTAGGCTATTGAGAAAAGAAATTTGCTGTAATTTGATAAATCTTAGAACCTTATTGTGTAATAAACACAGGGGGGAACAGAATCCGACGGCAAATAGTTCAGCTGTCGAAATCCGTTCCCCCACCCCAATGATGAGAGATGTTGATGTAGCCTATTGGGTTAAAATACGCTTATTCTATTCTGTGTGTGGATGGAGCTTAAACAGCATCAATTTGATAAATATTAGAACCTCAGTGTGTCAGAAAAATGGGGGGAACAGAATCCGACGGCAAAAAAAAACAAAAACAAAAACAGCTGTCGGAATCCGTTCCCCCACTCCCATTATGAGATGTGTTGATGTAATGGCTTAAAAAACGCTGGTTTTATTTTTGTGTGTGGATGGAGCTGCATCAGTTTAAAGAATTTATTTATTTTTTTTGCCTTATTGTGATAGGACAGTATAGTATCAAGAAAGTTTGACGAACCGGGACTTGAACAAGGGTCGCCCAAAGCTAAAAAAAAAATATTGTCAGGGCACTGACCACTAGGCTCTTGAGAAGAGAAATTTGCTGTAATTTGATAAATCTTAGAACCTTATTGAGTAATAAACACAGGGGGGAACAGAATCCGACGGCAAATAGTTCAGCTGTCGAAATCCGTTCCCCCACCCCAATGATGAGATGTGTTGATGTAATGGCTTAAAAAACGCTGGTTTTATTTTTGTGTGTGGATGGAGCTTAACTTGCATCAGTTTAAAGAATTTTTTTTTTTGCCTTATTGTGAATTTGTGATAGGTAGGCTATCAAGAAAGTTTGACGAACCGGGACTTGAACAAGGGTCGCCCAAAGCTAAAAAAATAATATATTGTCAGGTCACTGACCACTAGGCTATTGAGGCTTGCAATTAGCTGCAATTTGATCAATCTTAGAACCTTATTGTGTAATAAACACAGGGGGAACAGAATCCGACGGCAAATAGTTCAGCTGTCGAAATCCGTTCCCCCACCCCAATGATGAGAGATGTTGATTTATCGGCTTAAAATATGCTTATTCTATTCTGT
>CM040800.1:37087731-37097731 GCA_022829025.1 Squalius cephalus | reverse complement strand
TTTTTTTTTTTTTTTGCCTTATTGTGATAGGACAGTATAGTATCAAGAAAGTTTGACGAACCGGGACTTGAACAAGGGTCGCCCAAAGCTAAAAAAAAAAATATTGTCAGGCCACTGACCACTAGGCTATTGAGGCTTGCAAATAGCTGCAATTTGATCAATCTTAGAACCTTATTGTGTAATAAACACAGGGGGAACAGAATCCGACGGCAAATAGTTCAGCTGTCGAAATCCGTTCCCCCACCCCAATGATGAGAGATGTTGATGTATCGGCTTAAAATACGCTTATTCTATTCTGTGTGCGGATGGAGCTTAAACAGCATCAATTTGATAAATATTAGAACCTCAGTGTGTCAGAAAAATGGGGGGAACAGAATCCGACGGCAAAAAAAAAAAAAAAAAATGCTGTCGGAATCCGTTCCCCCACTCCCATTATGAGATGTGTTGATGTAATGGCTTAAAAAACGCTGGTTTATTTTTGTGTGTGGATGGAGCTTAACTTGCATCAGTTTAAATATATATATATATATATTTATTTTTTTTTGCCTTATTGTGATAGGACAGTATAGTATCAAGAAAGTTTGACGAACCGGGACTTGAACAAGGGTCGCCCAAAGCTAAAAAAAAAAATATTGTCAGGGCACTGACCACTAGGCTATTGAGAAGAGAAATTTGCTGTAATTTGATAAATCTTAGAACCTTATTGTGTAATAAACACAGGGGGGAACAGAATCCGATGGCAAATAGTTCAGCTGTCGAAATCCGTTCCCCCACCCCATGAGATGTGTTGATGTAATGGCTTAAAAAACGCTGGTTTTATTTTTGTGTGTGGATGGAGCTTAACTTGCATCAGTTTAAAGAATTATTTTTTTGCCTTATTGTGATAGGACAGTATAGTAGGCTATCAAGAAAGTTTGACGAACCGGGACTTGAACAAGGGTCGCCCAAAGCTAAAAAAAAATAATATTGTCAGGCCACTGACCACTAGGCTATTGAGGCTTGCAATTTGCTGCAATTTGATCAATCTTAGAACCTTATTGTGTAATAAACACAGGGGGAACAGAATCCGACGGCAAATAGTTCAGCTGTCGAAATCTGTTCCCCCACCCCAATGATGAGAGATGTTGATGTAGCCTATTGGCTTAAAATACGCTTATTCTATTCTGTGTGTGGATGGAGCTTAAACAGCATCAATTTGATAAATATTAGAACCTCAGTGTGTCAGAAATATGGGGGGAACAGAATCCGACGGCAAAAAAAAAAAAAAAAAAAAAATACAGCTGTCGGAATCCGTTCCCCCACTCCCATTATGAGATGTGTTGATGTAATGGCTTAAAAAACGATGGTTTTATTTTTGTGTGTGGATGGAGCTTAACTTGCATCAGTTTAAATATATATTTTTTATTTATTTTTTTGCCTTATTGTGATAGGACAGTATAGCAGAGATGGGACCAAGTCACACATGTGCAAGTCTCAAGTAAGTCTCAAGTCTTAACCTTCAAGTCTCAAGTAAGTCCCAAGTATTTTTTTCTTGGGCAAGTCAAGTCAAGTCAAGTCACAGGCTATGTCAAGTCAAGTCAAGTCCTGTAGTAGGTCAAGTCAAGTCCAAGTCAAGTCACCTTATTATTGTAATTTTACCTGCAGAATCTGATCTTAATAAAGTGAAAAGACCAGGGGTCTCATTTATAAAACTGTGCGTAGGAACCTTACTAAAAGTGTACGTGCGCCCGAAAGCCAAAAATGGCGTACGCAAAAAAATATTCAGATTTATAAAACCGTTCGTACGCCAGAACCTGCGCAGAATTCACTTTATAAATCCCAGTCAGCGGAAGATTGTGCATACATGCGTCTCCTCCCCGAAATAACCATATATGGAGCTTACAACGCCTAGTTTTACTATGCATATCCTCATCTGCATATCATTTGCATATGATTATCCATCCACGTGATAACGTTTAACGGTACAAGACACATTACATTAATAAAAATCATGTAGTTGCCTATCCTTGCCTTGTTTTTTAATACATAAATCAAATAGTGTAAAATACATTTCAGAGAAAGTTTTTCTCAATCTTTTCCACTGGCCGAATTTTATTTTTAATTGATTTATATTTTTAATGTAAACAGATAGGCCTTGGGCATTATTTGCACGAAACTATTTTCTCAGACAATCTGGTATTATCATGATAAGAAATTATCTCTGTGGTTAAAACATTAAAACACAGCATGCCACAGGGAAAGTGTTCAAAAACATCGCATCCACAACAAATATTTCTATTGACTGAATTTGAATATAAAAATGCTGTAACTTCTCAGTAATGATTTCATGTTTAAGTGCTTAACTCCATTAATTTGAATGGCATATTTAATCTAAATGTTTATATCAGAAGTAAAACATAGTTTAAATCATTATTTTATTTATTTAAACTGTTATTTGCGTCAGTTTCACTAAACGGCTCAACACGCTCGCTGGCGCGGACATTTAAGATGGGATGGATATTTGCTTCAAGTGACAGGCTTAGTGAGTGAAATTATATTTGTATTATCTTTCTGTATATGTTTAATTTCTTTAGATTTTCTGTCTAAAAGTGACCAAAAAAACACTTAACTCCAGCTCACCATCGGTGTCGCCAATTCCCTTTGTCTCCAGAATGTGCGTACGCACGGCTCAAAGTTTGCTTAAAGGTGTGCACATTCTCCCGTCAAGTTTGTTTTTTATAGATCACAACCTTTGCGTGGGAACTGGCGTACGTACGTTTCCAGACCCGTTTTGTGCGTACGCACGCTTTATAAATGAGACCCCAGATATGGGTAACTGTCAATAAATTACAATAATTTGGAGTTGCATTGTAAATACTCATGTTCAGTAAAATACATCATGGAATCAAACAAAATTGTAACTTCATAAAATTATTTATTTTTCACTTCTGCCAACAGTGTTTAAAATGTAACAAAGTTTAATGTTGTAAACTGTGTTTACAATAAGTGTATTGTGATTGTCAAAACATTTTAGTAACTAAACTGAATTGTATTCGGTTTAGTGACAACATGTTACAATGTTTACATGGTACAATTTCTGGTAAGCTACGCTTTTTTATTATTTCAATTCAATTATTGTGATCTGATTTAATATTGACTCATTTGGATAAATATTAGGTAGGCTACACAAGATAGGCATTCATTTTTCTCAAGAAAAAAACAACTTACCTAATGCTGTAAACATACAGAGAGATATAATGCGTTTTTTATTATAATAACAACTTTATTTAATGATAAGTAAAAATATAATAAATATGTAATAGTACACATATTTAGCAAAATACTTTTTTCTAGCCAACTAACGTGCTATAGCCATATTATGGTCATCAAATGGCTTTCCTGAGGTAAATGTTATGTGACATAATTGTTCTCCAGCTGTTTTATTGACCCATTTGTTTGATTGATTGGTCGATATTATGTATGAGGAATATACATTTCGGTAAGTTGTAGGCCTACTGTATCTTTCAACATTGTTCATTCGTGTTTATTTCTAGAGATGATCGGTTCACCTGCCGCTAGGGATCTGTCGCGTCACATTTACAAGCGCCAAAACGGTATTTATTGTTTGAATTTCGTAATAAAAGTGACAGAATCTGAGAGCTGAGATTTTTTTTATATCATATGTAACCTGCTCTTGCGTCGCGATTTTTCTGTGCGTGAGAAAATGAATGTGTGGCGACGTGAGAGCATGTGAAAAGTGTCGCGTGTCTCACGGTGAATGCGTGAGTTGGCAGCTCTGTCTGGCTATCCGCGATGTTAATGTTGCATGTCTTGCAAAGCGCTGTTCATCTTTTGCCATCTTGTGAATAATTCTTGAAGCCGAAAGCGATGACCCTCGGAGTCAGTACCCCTCCGGCTGACATGTTGATGTGATATCTGATCTAAGTGGGCGTGGTGTGCAAGGTATGAGAGGGCGCGACTGATGATAGTGTCGTGATCCAGTCATGACAACGCTATTCTCAGCCTGCGCTCCAGCTGGGTAATCAACTTTATTTTTTTAAATAATTTATATATTTTACATTCAAACTGAAAAACATGATGTGATTAACACTCAAGTCATTCAAGTCATCGTGTCTCAAGTCAAGTCAAGTCCCGAGTCTTTAACTTCCAAGTCCGAGTCAAGTCTCAAGTATTTAATTTTTTGTCAAGTCAAGTCACAAGTCATAAAAATAGCGACTCGAGTCGACTCGAGTCCAAGTCACCAAGTCACAAGTCCCCATGTCTGCAGTATAGTATCAAGAAAGTTTGACAAACCGGGACTTGAACAAGGGTCGCCCAAAGCTAAAAAAAAAATATTGTCAGGCCACTGACCACTAGGCTATTGAGAAGAGAAATTTGCTGTAATTTGATAAATCTTAGAACCTTATTGTGTAATAAACACAGGGGGGAACAGAATCCGACGGCAAATAGTTCAGCTGTCGAAATCCGTTCCCCCACCCCAATGATGAGAGATGTTGATGTAATGGCTTAAAAAACGCTGGTTTTATTTTTGTGTGTGGATGGAGCTTAACTTGCATCAGTTTAAATAATTTTTTTTTTTTTTTTTGCCTTATTGTGATAGGACAGTATAGTATCAAGAAAGTTTGTCGAACCGGGACTTGAACAAGGTCGCCCAAAGCTAAAAAAAAAAAATATTGTCAGGGCACTTACCACTAGGCTATTGAGAAGACAAATTTGCTGTAATTTGATAAATCTTAGACCCTTATTGTGTAATAAACACAGGGGGGAACAGAGTCCGACGGCAAATAGTTCAGCTGTCGAAATCCGTTCTCCCACCCCAATGATGAGATGTTTTGATGTAATGGCTTAAAAAACGCTGGTTTTATTTTTGTGTGTGGATGGAGCTTAACTTGCATCAGTTTAAAGAATTATTTTTTTTGCCTTATTGTGATAGGACAGTATAGTAGGCTATCAAGAAAGTTTGACGAACCGGGACTTGAACAAGGGTCGCCCAAAGCTAAAAAAAAGATATATTGTCAGGCCACTGACCACTAGGCTATTAAGGCTTGCAATTAGCTGCAATTTGATCAATCTTAGAACCTTATTGTGTAATAAACACAGGGGGAACAGAATCCGACGGCAAATAGTTCAGCTATCGAAATCCGTTCCCCCACCCCAATGATGAGAGATGTTGATTTAGCCTATTGGCTTAAAATACGCTTATTCTATTCTGTGTGTGGATGGAGCTTAAACAGCATCAATTTGATAAATATTAGAACCTCAGTGTGTCAGAAAAATGGGGGGAACAGAATCCGACGGCAAAAAAAAAAAAAAAACAGCTGTCGGAATCCGTTCCCCCACTCCCATTATGAGATGTGTTGATGTAATGGCTTAAAAAACGCTGGTTTTATTTTTGTGTGTGGATGGAGCTGCATCAATTTAAATAATTTTTTTTTTTTTTTTTTGCCTTATTGTGATAGGACAGTATAGTATCAAGAAAGTTTGACGAACCAGGACTTGAACAAGGGTCGCCCAAAGCTAAAAAAAAAAATATTGTCAGGCCACTGACCACTAGGCTATTGAGGCTTGCAATTAGCTGCAATTTGATCAATCTTAGAACCTTATTGTGTAATAAACACAGGGGGAACAGAATCCGACGGCAAATAGTTCAGCTGTCGAAATCCGTTCCCCCACCCCAATGATGAGAGATGTTGATTTATCGGCTTAAAATATGCTTATTCTATTCTGTGTGCGGATGGAGCTTTAACAGCATCAATTTGATAAATATTAGAACCTCAGTGTGTCAGAAATATGGGGGGAACAGAATCCGACGGCAAAAAAAAAAAAAAAAAAAAACAGCTGTCGGAATCCGTTCCCCCACTCCCATTATGAGATGTGTTGATGTAATGGCTTAAAAAACGCTGGTTTTATTTTTGTGTGTGGATGGAGCTTAACTTGCATCAGTTTAGAGTATATTATTTTTACCATTTATTATGATAAGACAGCATAGTATCAAGAAAGTTTGACGAACCGGAACTTGAACTCGGGTCGTAATAAGCTGAAAAACAATGCATAACAGTGCAGAGTGTACTGACCACTAGGCTATTGGGTTTAGTCATTAGTTACAATGTGATAAATATTAGAACCTGATTGTGTAAGAAACATAGGGGGAACAGAATCCGACGGCAAATAGTTCAGCTGTCGAAATCTGTTCCCCCAGCCCAAATAAAAATAAATATGCTTATTCTATTCTGTGTGTGGATAGAGCTTAAATAGCATCAATTTGATAAATATTAGAACCTCAGTGTGTCAGAAATATGGGGGGAACAGAATCCGACGGCAAGAAAACAGCTGTCGGAATCCGTTCCCCCACTCCCATTATGAGAGGTGTTGATGTAATGGCTTAAAAAATGCTGATTTTATTTTTGTGTGTGGATTCAGCTTAACTTGCTTCAGTTTAGAGAATATATTTTTTTTTGCCTTTTATTATGATAAGACAGTATAGTATCAAGAAAGTTTGACGAACCGGTACTTGAACTCGGGTTGTAATAAGCTGAAAAACAATTCATAACAGTACAGAGTGTACTGACCACTAGGCTATTGGGTTTAGTAATTAGTTGCAATGTGATAAACATTAGAACCTCATTGTGTAAGAAACATAGGGGGAACAGAATCCGACGGCAAATAGTTCAGCTGTCGAAATCCGTTCCCCCACCCCAATGATGAGAGGTCTTGATGTATTGGCTTAAAATATGCTTATTCCATTCTGTGTGTGGATGGAGCTTAAAGAGGATTTATCAATTTGATAAATATTAGAACCTCAGTCTGTCAGAAATATGGGGGGAACAGAATCCGACGGCAAAAAAAAAAACAGCTGTCGGAATCCGTTCCCCCACTCCCATTATGAGAGTTGTTGATGTAATGGCTTAAAAAATGCTGATTTTATTTTTGTGTGTGGATGGAGCTTAACTTGCATCAGTTTAGAGAATATATTTTTTTGCCATTTATTATGATAAGACAGTATAGTATCAAGAAAGTTTGACGAACCGGTACTTGAACTCGGGTCGTAATAAGCTTAAAAACAATGCATAACAGTGCAGAGTGTACTGACTACTAGGCTAATGGGTTTAGTCATTAGTTACAATGTGATAAATATTAGAACCTCATTGTGTAAGAAACATAGGGGGAACAGAATCCGACGGCAAATAGTTCAGCTAACGAAATCCGTTCCCCCACCCCAAATAAAAATAAATATGCTTATTCTATTCTGTGTGTGGATAGAGCTTAAATAGCATCAATTTGATAAATATTAGAACCTCAGTGTGTCAGAAATATGGGGGGAACAGAATCCGACGGCAAAAAAAAAACAGCTGTCGGAATCCGTTCCCCCACTCCCATTATGAGAGTTGTTGATGTAATGGCTTAAAAAATGCTGATTTTATTTTTGTGTGTGGATGGAGCTTAACTTGCATCAGTTTAGAGAATATATATTTTTGCCTTTTATTATGATAAGACAGTATAGTATCAAGAAAGTTTGACGAACCGGTACTTGAACTCGGGTCGTAGCTGAAAAACAATGCATAACAGTGCAGAATGTACTGACCACTAGGCTATTGGGTTTAGTAATTAGATTCAATGTGATAAACATTAGAACCTCATTGTGTAAGAAACATAGGGGGAACAGAATCCGACGGCAAATAGTTCAGCTGTTGAAATCCGTTCCCCCACCCCAAATAAAAATAAATATGCTTATTCTATTCTGTGTGTGGATAGAGCTTAAATAGCATCAATTTGATAAATATTAGAACCTCAGTGTGTCAGAAATATGGGGGAAACAGAATCCGACTGCAATAAAAAACAGCTGTCGGAATCCGTTCCCCCACTCCCATCATGAGAGTTGTTGATGTTAAAAAATGCTGATTTTATTTTTGTGTGTGGATGGAGCTTAACTTGCATCAGTTTAGAGAATATATTTTTTTGCCTTTTATTATGATAAGACAGTATAGTATCAAGAAAGTTTGACGAACCGGTACTTGAACTCGGGTCGTAATAAGCTGAAAAACAATGCATAACAGTGCAGAGTGTACTGACCACTAGGCTATTGGGTTTAGTAATTAGTTGCAATGTGATAAACATTAGAACCTCATTGTGTAAGAAACATAGGGGGAACAGAATCCGACGGCAAATAGTTCAGCTGTCGAAATCCGTTCCCCCACCCCAATGATGAGAGGTCTTGATGTTTCGGCTTAAAATATGCTTATTCCATTCTGTGTGTGGATGGATCTTAAAGAGGATTTATCAATTTGTTAAATATTAGAACCTCAGTGTGTCAGAAATATGGGGGGAACAGAATCTGACGGCAAAAAAACCAACACAGTCTCACCCCCAAACGTCACATACTGACACGTCTTGACCAAACGGCAATATACGACGAAAAGGGTACCCCTAAAACGTCCGTATGTGACTATTCGGGTTATGGGTAGGTTTAGGTATGCGTTAGGGTACCGCTAAGAGGCGCTGCTGGTGCGCTTATGTCTTCGTCTCATATGGACGTTTTAGGGGTACCCTTTTCGTCGTATATTGCCGTTTGGTCAAGACGCGTCAGTATGTGACGTTTTGGGGTGAGACCGGGCTGAAAAAACAGCTGTCGGAATCCGTTCCCCCACTCCAATTATTAGAGGTGTTGATGTAATGGCTTAAAAAATGCTGATTTTATTTTTGTGTGTGGATTCAGCTTAACTTGCATCAGTTTAGAGAAATTTTTTTTTTTTGCCTTTTATTATGATAAGACAGTGTATCAAGAAAGTTTGACGAACCGGGACTTGAACAAGGGTCGCCCAAAGCTAAAAAAAAAATATTGTCAGGGCACTGACCACTAGGCTATTGAGAAAAGAAATTTGCTGTAATTTGATAAATCTTAGAACCTTATTGTGTAATAAACACAGGGGGGAACAGAATCCGACGGCAAATAGTTCAGCTGTCGAAATCCGTTCCCCCACCCCAATGATGAGATGTGTTGATGTAGCCTATTGGCTTAAAATACGCTTATTCTATTCTGTGTGTGGATGGAGCTTAAACAGCATCAATTTGATAAATATTAGAACCTCAGTGTGTCAGAAAAATGGGGGGAACAGAATCCGACGGCAAAAAAAAAAAAAAAAAAAAACAGCTGTCGGAATCCGTTCCCCCACTCCCATTATGAGATGTGTTGATGTAATGGCTTAAAAAACTTTGGTTTTATTTTTGTGTGTGGATGGAGCTGCATCAGTTTAAAGAATTTATTTTATTTTTTTTGCCTTATTGTGATAGGACAGTATAGTATCAAGAAAGTTTGACGAACCGGGACTTGAACAAGGGTCGCCCAAAGCTAAAAAAAAAATATTGTCAGGGCACTGACCACTAGGCTATTGAGAAGAGAAATTTGCTGTAATTTGATAAATCTTAGAACCTTATTGTGTAATAAACACAGGGGGGAACAGAATCCGACGGCAAATAGTTCAGCTGTCGAAATCCGTTCCCCCACCCCAATGATGAGATGTGTTGATGTAATGGCTTAAAAAACGCTGGTTTTATTTTTGTGTGTGGATGGAGCTTAACTTGCATCAGTTTAAAGAATTATTTTTTTTGCCTTATTGTGAATTTGTGATAGGTAGGCTATCAAGAAAGTTTGACGAACCGGGACTTGAACAAGGGTCGCCCAAAGCTAAAAAAATAATATATTGTCAGGTCACTGACCACTAGGCTATTGAGGCTTGCAATTAGCTGCAATTTGATCAATCTTAGAACCTTATTGTGTAATAAACACAGGGGGAACAGAATCCGACGGCAAATAGTTCAGCTGTCGAAATCCGTTCCCCCACCCCAATGATGAGAGATGTTGATTTATCGGCTTAAAATATGCTTATTCTATTCTGTGTGTGGATGGAGCTTAAACAGCATCAATTTGATAAATATTAGAACCTCAGTGTGTCAGAAAAATGGGGGGAACAGAATCCGACGGCAAAAAACAAAACAAAAACAA
>CM040800.1:36917731-37082731 GCA_022829025.1 Squalius cephalus | reverse complement strand
TTAAAAAACGCTGGTTTTATTTTTGTGTGTGGATGGAGCTTAACTTGCATCAGTTTAAAGAATTATTTTTTTTGCCTTATTGTGATAGGACAGTATAGTAGGCTATCAAGAAAGTTTGACGAACCGGGACTTGAACAAGGGTCGCCCAAAGCTAAAAAAAAAATATTGTCAGGCCACTGACCACTAGGCTATTGAGGCTTGCAATTAGCTGCAATTTGATCAATCTTAGAACCTTATTGTGTAAGAAACATAGGGGGAACAGAATCCGACGGCAAATAGTTCAGCTGTCGAAATCCGTTCCCCCACCCCAATGATGAGAGATGTTGATTTATCGGCTTAAAATACGCTTATTCTATTCTGTGTGTGGATGGAGCTTAAACAGCATCAATTTGATAAATATTAGAACCTCAGTGTGTCAGAAATATGGGGGGAACAGAATCCGACGGCAAAAAAAAAAAAAAAAAAAAAAAAAAAAGAAAACAGCTGTCGGAATCCGTTCCCCCACTCCCATTATGAGATGTGTTTATGTAATGACATAAAAAACGCTGGTTTTATTTTTGTGTGTGGATGGAGCTTAACTTGCATCAGTTGAAATTTTTTTTTTTTTTTTTTTGCCTTATTGTGATAGGACAGTATAGTATCAAGAAAGTTTGACGAACCGGGACTTGAACAAGGGTCGCCCAAAGCTAAAAAAAAAATAATATTGTCAGTGCACTGACCACTAGGCTATTGAGAAGAGAAATTTGCTGTAATTTGATAAATCTTAGAACCTTATTGTGTAATAAACACAGGGGGGAACAGAATCCGATGGCAAATAGTTCAGCTATCGAAATCCGTTCCCCCACCCCAATGATGAGATGTGTTGATGTAATGGCTTAAAAAACGCTGGTTTTATTTTTGTGTGTGGATGGAGCTTAACTTGCATCAGTTTAAATAATTTTTTTTTTTTTTTTTGCCTTATTGTGATAGGACAGTATAGTATCAAGAAAGTTTGACGAACCGGGACTTGAACAAGGTCGCCCAAAGCTAAAAAAAATATATATTGTCAGGGCACTGACCACTAGGCTATTGAGGCTTGCAATTAGCTGCAATTTGATCAATCTTAGAACCTTATTGTGTAATAAACACAGGGGGAACAGAATCCGACGGCAAATAGTTCAGCTGTCGAAATCCGTTCCCCCACCCCAATGATGAGAGATGTTGATTTATCGGCTTAAAATATGCTTATTCTATTCTGTGTGTGGATGGAGCTTAAACAGCATCAATTTGATAAATATTTGAACCTCAGTGTGTCAGAAATATGGGGGGAACAGAATCCGACGGCAAAAAAAAAAAAAAAAAAAAAACAGCTGTCGGAATCCGTTCCCCCACTCCCATTATGAGATGTGTTGATGTAATGGCATAAAAAAACGCTGGTTTTATTTTTGTGTGTGGATGGAGCTTAACTTGCATCAGTTTAAAGAATTATTTATTTATTTTTTGCCTTATTGTGATAGGACAGTATAGTATCAAGAAAGTTTGACGAACCGGGACTTGAACAAGGGTCGCCCAAAGCTAAAAAAAAAATATTGTCAGGGCACTGACCACTAGGCTATTGAGAAGAGAAATTTGCTGTAATTTGATCAATCTTAGAACCTTATTGTGTAATAAACACAGGGGGAACAGAATCCGACGGCAAATAGTTCAGCTGTCGAAATCCGTTCCCCCACCCCAATGATGAGAGATGTTGATGTAATGGCTTAAAAAACGCTGGTTTTATTTTTGTGTGTGGATGGAGCTTAACTTGCATCAGTTTAAAGAATTATTTTTTTTGCCTTATTGTGATAGGACAGTATAGTAGGCTATCAAGAAAGTTTGACGAACCGGGACTTGAACAAGGGTCGCCCAAAGCTAAAAAAAATATATATTGTCAGGCCACTGACCACTAGGCTATTGAGGCTTGCAATTAGCTGCAATTTGATCAATCTTAGAACCTTATTGTGTAATAAACACAGGGGGAACAGAATCCGACGGCAAATAGTTCAGCTGTCGAAATCCGTTCCCCCACCCCAATGATGAGAGATGTTGATGTAGCCTATTGGCTTAAAATACGCTTATTCTATTCTGTGTGTGGATGGAGCTTAAACAGCATCAATTTGATAAATATTAGAACCTCAGTGTGTCAGAAAAATGGGGGGAACAGAATAAATATTAGAACCTCAGTGTGTCAGAAATATGGGGGGAACAGAATCCGACGGCAAAAAAAAAAACAAAAAAAAAAAAAACAGCTGTCGGAATCCGTTCCCCCACTCCCATTATGAGAGGTGTTGATGTAATGGCTTAAAAAAATGCTGATTTTATTTTTGTGTGTGGATGGAGCTTACTGTAACTTGCTTCAGTTTAGAGTATATTATTTTTACCATTTATTATGATAAGACAGCATAGTATCAAGAAAGTTTGACGAACCGGAACTTGAACTCGGGTCGTAATAAGCTGAAAAACAATGCATAACAGTGCAGAGTGTACTGACCACTAGGCTATTGGGTTTAGTCATTAGTTACAATGTGATAAATATTAGAACCTTATTGTGTAAGAAACATAGGGGGAACAGAATCCGACGACAAATAGTTCAGCTGTCGAAATCCGTTCCCCCACCCCAAATAAAAAATAAATATGCTTATTCTATTCTGTGTGTGGATAGAGCTTAAATAGCATCAATTTGATAAATATTAGAACCTCAGTGTGTCAGAAATATGGGGGGAACAGAATCCGACGGCAAAAAAAAAAAAAAAATAAAAAAAAAAAAATAACAGCTGTTGGAATCCGTTCCCCCACTCCCATTATGAGAGTTGTTGATGTAATGGCTTAAAAAATGCTGATTTTATTTTTGTGTGTGGATGGAGCTTAACTTGCATCAGTTTAGAGAATATATTTTTTTGCCTTTTATTATGATAAGACAGTATAGTATCAAGAAAGTTTGACGAACCGGTACTTGAACTCGGGTCGTAATAAGCTGAAAAACAATGCATAACAGTGCAGAGTGTACTGACCACTAGGCTATTGGGTTTAGTAATTAGATGCAATGTGATAAACATTAGAGCCTCATTGTGTAAGAAACATAGGGGGAACAGAATCCGACGGCAAATAGTTCAGCTGTTGAAATCCGTTCCCCCACCCCAAATAAAAATAAATATGCTTATTCTATTCTGTGTGTGGATAGAGCTTAAATAGCATCAATGTGATAAACATTAGAACCTCATTGTGTAAGAAACATAGGGGGAACAGAATCCGACGGCAAATAGTTCAGCTGTCGAAATCCGTTCCCCCACCCCAATGATGAGAGGTCTTGATGTATCGGCTTAAAATATGCTTATTCCATTCTGTGTGTGGATGGAGCTTAAAGAGGATTTATCAATTCGATAAATATTAGAACCTCAGTGTGTCAGAAATATGGGGGGAACAGAATCCGACGGCAATAAAAAACAGCTGTCGGAATCCGTTCCCCCACTCCCATTATGAGAGTTGTTGATGTAATGGCTTAAAAAATGCTGATTATATTTTTGTGTGTGGATGCAGCTTAACTTGCATCAGTTTAGAGAATATATTTTTTTGCCTTTTATTATGATAAGACAGTATAGTATCAAGAAAGTTTGACGAACCGGTACTTGAACTCGGGTCGTAATAAGCTGAAAAACAATGCATAACAGTGGAGAGTGTACTGACCACTAGGCTATTGGGTTTAGTAATTAGTTGCAATGTGATAAACATTAGAACCTCATTGTGTAATAAACACAGGGGGAACAGAATCCGACGGCAAATAGTTCAGCTGTCGAAATCCGTTCCCCCACCCCAAATAAAAATAAATATGCTTATTCTATTCTGTGTGTGGATAGAGCTTAAATAGCATCAATTTGATAAATATTAGAACCTCAGTGTGTCAGAAATATGGGGGGAACAGAATCCGACGGCAAAAAAACAGCTGTCGGAATCCGTTCCCCCACTCCCATTATGAGAGGTGTTGATGTAATGGCTTAAAAAATGCTGAATTTTTTTTTGTGTGTGGATTCAGCTTAACTTGCATCAGTTTAGACAATATATTTTTTAGCCTTTTATTATGATAAGACAGTATAGTATCAAGAAAGTTTGACGAACCGGTACTTGAACTCGGGTCGTAATAAGCTGAAAAACAATGCATAACAGTGCAGAATGTACTGACCACTAGGTTAATGGGTTTAGTAATTAGATGCAATGTGATAAATATTAGAACCTCATTGTGTAAGAAACATAGGGGGAACAGAATCCGACGGCAAATAGTTCAGCTGTCGAAATCCGTTCCCCCACCCCAAATAAAAATAAATATGCTTATTCTATTCTGTGTGTGGATAGAGCTTAAATAGCATCAATTTGATAAATATTAGAACCTCAGTGTGTCAGAAATATGGGGGGAACAGAATCCGACGGCAAAAAAACAGCTGTCGGAATCCGTTCCCCCACTCCCATTATGAGAGGTGTTGATGTAATGGCTTAAAAAATGCTGAATTTTTTTTTGTGTGTGGATTCAGCTTAACTTGCATCAGTTTAGACAATATATTTTTTAGCCTTTTATTATGATAAGACAGTATAGTATCAAGAAAGTTTGACGAACCGGTACTTGAACTCGGGTCGTAATAAGCTGAAAAACAATGCATAACAGTGCAGAATGTACTGACCACTAGGTTAATGGGTTTAGTAATTAGATGCAATGTGATAAACATTAGAACCTCATTGTGTAAGAAACATAGGGGGAACAGAATCCGACGGCAAATAGTTCAGCTGTCGAAATCCGTTCCCCCACCCCAATGATGAGAGGTGTTGATGTATCGGCTTAAAATATGCTTATTCCATTCTGTGTGTGGATGGAGCTTAAAGAGGATTTATCAATTTGATCAATATTAGAACCTCAGTGTGTCAGAAATATGGGGGGAACAGAATCCGACGGCAATTAAAAACAGCTGTCGGAATCCGTTCCCCCACTCCCATTATGAGAGTTGTTGATGTAATGGCTTAAAAATGCTGATTTTATTTTTGTGTGTGGATGGAGCTTAACTTGCTTCAGTTTGGAGTATATATGTTTTTGCCTTTTATTATGATAAGACAGTATAGTATCAAGAAAGTTTGACGAACCGGTACTTGAACTCGGGTCGTAATAAGCTGAAAAACAATGCGCAACAGTGCAGAGTGTACTGACCACTAGGCTATTGGGTTTAGTCATTATTTGCAATGTGATAAACATTAGAACCTTATTGTGTAATAAACACAGGGGGAACAGAATCCGACGACAAATAGTTCAGCTGTCGAAATCCGTTCCCCCACCCCAATGATGAGAGATGTTGATGTATCAGCTTAAAATATGCTTATTCTATTCTGTGTGTGGATAGAGCTTAAATAGCATCAATTTGATAAATATTAGAACCTCAGTGTGTCAGAAAAATGGGGGGAACAGAATCTGACGGCAAAAAAAAAAAACCCAGCTGTCGGAATCCGTTCCCCCACTCCCATTATGAGAGGTGTTGATGTAATGGCTTAAAAAATGCTGATTTTATTTTTGTGTGTGGATGGAGCTTAACTTGCTTCAGTTTAGAGTATATTTTTTTTTTGCCTTTTATTATAATAGGACAGTATAGTATCAAGAAAGTTTAACAAACCGGGACTTGAACTCGGGTCGCAATAAGCTGAAAAGCAATGAATGTCAGTGCAGAGTGTACTGACCACTAGGCTATATGCACCCAGGATTAAACACAAACGTGCGATTAGTCCTAATTGCTTGAATGACTACTAGAAAAATCTTTAGTCTATGGCAACTCTAATCAATAGCCTACATTTAATATTTGACATTATTTAATTAGTAATTAGTATCCAGCTCTTTACATTAAATTAGTTGAGTTAGCATAATTAGTTAATGAACTAATAAAATAATAAAATAAAGTTTAAATTAAAGGGACTGTGTGTAGCTTTTTAGGTATTTTATTATCTAAAATCAATATTTTTATTAATAAATATGCCCTCAATGATGTACAAATACCTCTGCCAATGATCAGACTAATCCTCGTAAACGAAGAATTTATTATCTTTATATACATGGGACGGGTAGGTCCACGGAGGCTTCCATGTAGTTCCGCCATCTTGAAAAACTATAATAGCAGAGAGGGACAAAAAGTACTTGGCCAACGCGTTTCCACAACGCGTTTCGTTCAGAGCCAGGCGTCACGTGACTGAAGTCAGCAGAAGCGGAGGAGCAGAGCAGAGAGAGGCGCTTGTCACTGCCCCGGCAAGTTTAAAAGGCTGCACTGCACGGTTATTTATACACCGTTCATTCATACATATGAGTCACAGGATAAGGAGTCCTCGTCGTCGAAAAAGTCCAAAATAGACCGTAAAAGGAAACGTGACCGGAGATTACAAAAACAAGGGTTAATGTCATGATAGCTAATGCAGGAGAAAGCTTTCAAAAGAGACCCTGAAGTTGCCTGCTTTCTTCTCGACAGGTAAGTCAATGTTACGGTCTTAATTACAAGCTTTTTTTTTATTGCTTGGTTGTGTACTTTAGTATATAGACAGAAGAACATTTATAGTAAAAGTTAAACAGGCTCTTTGATGAATAGCAGCTATTGAGTAAAGTAACATTAGAGAAGTTTTTTATTATATAGACAGAAAAAAAAAACTATATAAGTTTTTTTATTATATAGAGAAGTACTTTATTATATAGACAGAAGAACATTTATAGTAAAAGTTAAACAGGCTCTTTGATGAATAGCAGCTATTGAGTAAAGTAACATTAGAGAAGGCTCTGATGATGATGATATCTAATGCAAGTAGGCCTACTTCAAAAAATATAACGAGTAAAGAAGGCTTTATTACTACCTTAGTTAATGTTTTTCACAGTCAGTAATTCATACTGTAACATTCTTTTTTCGTTGTTTCAAGTTTCAGTTTGTTTTAAATAACAAACCTGTTCACCTGAAGGAAAACTCGAAGTGCTATTATAAGACATCCTGTCATAGCTTTTTGGTACATAGCGGCTACCGTAGATGCAACGCGCACTTGAAAAAGTGAGGCGCTGGAGAGCATTATTTGTTTGAATGCAAAATATAATTTCACCACTAGATGGGAGAAATTCCTACTTACAGTCCCTTTAAGATACTATATATTTCTACATAGCATTGCTTATTCCACCACACAACGGACTGTTTATAAGCTGACAATCCGTTATGTGAAGATTGTAGGCTGTGTCTTGAAGATTTTTGTATTGTATTGTATCTTCTGTTATAAAGACGAAGATTGACATTTCGTTAATTAAACAAAATAAGAACACAATGTTGTAAAAATTAAACAACTTAGGCTATGTTCTGTTAGATGTGTTTTGACTACTTTTTGTTTAATTATATCTCTAGGTAATGAAGATATAGCCTATTAACAAAAATAAATCTTATAATATATTATATTTTTAAAAAAAAAACTTATAGGCCTATATAAAATATATTTTAAAAAAAGGGCCTCATTGATTAATTTTGCCTGATTGGGGCTGCTACTACGTAGAAGTGTGATAAAGGCGTGATAGGCTATCAATTTATGTGGATAAAGGCATATTTTGTACATGACTACACATGTCCTTAAGGCCAAGAAAATATGTCGTTTTAACGACATAAGATCTCATTACGACATAATTGAGGGGAAAAAATAATAGTATGTGGCTGTTGTGTCAATTTATGGTTACAAGTTGTACTGAGCACTCCTAAACTGCAGGGGGCAACCATGCAACCAGAGTTGGTGGAACCAACTTCTAGGAAGTGCTCTTGGGACATATTTACCTGCGCACCCACAGGGAGTGCATGGCATTGAAATGTTTGGTAAGAGCTCTGTTGGCTCTCTCACCTGTTCCTGAAGAAAGATACTGTGACCACAGCTCCTGATCATCCAAAGACGCAACTGGTAGGATTAAATGTGTTTGAATGTGTTGAGTTCATGCTTCTACAGTATATGATTTTTTGTATATATGACTTTTTGTGAATTGTGAGTATATGACTTGGTTGTAACGTGCAATTTAAATTAAATAGTGCAGTCTTTATTATGTGAACGTAGAACTTGACAGAAGTAGCATTACTGTAAGCATGTGTATTGTTTAATTATTATACATTTAATTATGGGATCATGTGTATTGTTTAATTATTAACTATTAGAGATCCTAGGTTTAGAGATCTAAATTACTTTGTTTGGTTTGAGGATTCAGTACCATTTTTGTATTATTACTTTGAGAAAGTGTTATTGAGATTTATTTGTAACTAATTCATGTTTTGTTTGTGTATCTTAAAGGTTATCAAACTATTCTGTTTCATCCCAAATCTATCAGACCATCTTTAAGAAAATAAAAAAATCATAAAGTGAACAGATTTGAGTTGTCCTTTGCATTCATCAGAGATAAAGCAGTTTTCAAGTTTGGGCAGAGCTGTGGTCAATCAGAAAACACACAAAACTTGACAGTGGCAGCAATGCGTCACCGTAGAAAACAGATAGCCTATGTTCAATTGTAATATTACAGTTTTTACTGTATTTTTGATCAAAAAAATTCAGAAGAGAATTAAAAATCTTACAGACCCCAAACCTTTGAACAGTAGGCTAGTACTATAATTAGGGTAGTTTTGTAAAAGTCACTGACTAATTATTACAGGCGAGTTGAGAGCACAAATCACAAAATATTTAGGCCTAGTAGTCATGAAAACGTATTCAGATTTAGCATATTAATGATGCATTCACCTCATAAATCATGACACACTGCTCTAGCACAAATAAATAGGTTTTTCAAATAAATAATAATAAATAAAAATATTTTTGTCATAGGTGGTTGCAGGAATGCAAAAAGATAAAGATTCAGTTTTAACACAAAGTTTTAATGGCAAAGATACAACGAATAAACAAACAGGCAGGGCAACACACACACTAGGGCAACACACACTAAAGCAACGTAGACCAAACAGAACAAATCTGAGGGACCAATTTATATAGCAAACACGAACGAGGATGATTAACAGAACGCAGCTGGCACAAATTAACTAATAATGAGGAGCGGGAAAACCAAACAAAGGAGCACATGATGAGAATGAAATCAAACTAAAAGTCCATAATAATGAAACTAAACTGAACATAGTGGTGACACTTATAACACACTGTGGCTATATTTTAAGGGTCTGCTTTAAGGCATGTTTGCATTGAACTCGGACCTTGGATGGGCTGAGCCTGTTTCTTCTGTCTGAGATAATCTGCCCAGTCTTATAAAAAACTCTTTTAGACAGCACCGATGTGGCCACAATGCAAAGTCTAGCTTTCATGACCTCAGAAAGGCTTTTGTAAACAGGTGAACATGTACTCCACCATGCCAGAGGGTCTGATGTGCGGGGTAAGAGTGGCTCTGCATCTCCACCGTAGCATCTGACGTGGTAGCAGAAGGCCTCAAGCTTGCTACCCTCTCATCAAAGTCTTCCCAAAACACGGCCTCTGCACTGGAAGTCGCACCAGAACCTGCAGGATTCTCCTCTTCACTCGGCAGCTGCGGTAACCCTCTTTACGGTCTCTTCTGCTGCCTGGTGGTTGACAAGGGCTTGCTTTTTGAACCTTGGATCCAAGTAAGTTGCATCAGCAAGCTTCTCAATGAGCTTCACTCTGCCAAACCTTCTAGTCATTTCTGACATCAGGGTGTCCACTAGTTTTTTAACAGGTGCAAAGCTGGAGGGATTCCTTTGAGACCGGGCAACAATCCTCTGAAGACCTCGTCATCAAAATGATTTTGGAGGCAGTCACAAACCTACAAAAATGTACAACTGTTTACATACTGTACATATAACAAAGCCAAAATCAATATTACACAAACTTCTCTGTTAAAGATAAGGTTACAGGAAAACATGCATCATTAAGAGATTTAGAGTTTAAAATGTTGATTTAATATGAATGTTAATCACAAATTTAAAATGTAAAAAAAAAAACATACATTTCTGCACTCACTTCGGTGGTGACCTCCTCAAATGGATGAATAATATCCACGATTTCTCTGGCAATTTCCCATTCCTCTGGCGACAAGGTTGGTGGTTAGTGAGAGTCAGGATAGAGAGGATTGGCTCTTTGATTTCAATAAATCTTTTCAACATGTAAAATGTTGAATTCCACCATGCGGCCAGATCCTGTTTTAAGCGCAGCTGCTCTTGACCCATCTGTTTTTGTGTGGCCTTCAGCTTGTCCCAGTGGAGGAGGTCTCTCGGGGCTGCATTGTCTGTGACACAAGCAACATTTTTGTCCCCCATACCCCATTCATTTGTAACCCTGGTTAGCTCACTCGCCCGGTGAGCAGCAGTGTGTCTGTCTGTCAAGACGAAGCAGTCCAGGAGATAGGAGGTCATTTGAAAATCCTCTATGAAATGGCCAGTCACGGCCATGTAACTTGAGCTAGTCACAGAGGTCCAGTTGTAAGACATACAGCAGATGCACTCTTGATTTTGTCCATTATGTCAGTTGTTAACTTGACATACAGCCTAGGCATTACAGCTGTATGATGGGTCCAGAAGATATGAATATTCCTTAAATCCTCCACTATAGAAAATGGCTGAAAGTCACAAGCAATCATTTTGACCAGAGCTTCATCTGGTTTGTGTAACGATTGTCGTCTTTAACAAACACTGCAAACTCCAAAATGATGACGCACACAAATACTCTGGTTGTCAGTTCTTTTCTTTTAATTCTCGGCAGCAACGATGATGGTGTCTGAGGAATACATCAACATGTGTCATTACACCAGATGATACATACTGCAGACATAAAAAACTGAAATAAGAAAAACATGAAATGAACAACCTCACTCTCATTAAAGGTAACTGTGTTTTCCAATTAGCCATCACATTAGCAGCAGCTCATGTTAATTTCACTATATGAGACACGAGGCACAACGATAAGTACTAAACAAAGTTTCATCGGACATATAAAGCCATCCAACGCATTGGTTGATATAATCACTACAAACGTTTACATTTTGAGTAACTCATATTAAACACACATTTATGACATATTTAAACACAATAAGTGGAGAGAGGAGAAACACGCTTACCTGCAGCAGAGTCAGACATTTTCTACTGAACTACGGTGCGCGATCATGGACAAAATAACGAACGTCTGCAGTATAATAACCACTACTAGAGGGCACCAAAACACCATTTGATGTAGATTAACCTCTAATTTCATGTAATTTAACACTTTGAATATCATTAGAATTAATGTTCGTTTTAACCCTGTTACATTTGCTCTGTCTTATCGGATCCATTGGTCGTGTTATGCAACTGCTCATAGAGGTTTGCTGTATGAGGCCTCCTTGGCCTAACTGCTCCTTGGATGGTGGTGGTGCTGTTGGGATACTGGATTCTGCAGATGTGGTCCAGGTGCCAGCCAAAGAAGTCAAAGATCCAGCTGAAGAGGTGCTGGTGGTGGAAACAGCTCCAGCTGTTGCAGGGCCACCGTCTTCACTCTCTGTTCTAATGTGTGCTAACAGCACAGTGGGATATGAGGTTTTAAGGTGTCTTCTCAACATTGAAGTGCTTCCTCCTTTAATGGAAAACAATGTCTTGCTTCAGTGGCTGAAGTTTCAACAAAATTAGTTCAAACATCACTCCTTTTCTAGTGCTCAACATTCTCCTGATCTGTCTGAGTCTCTTCTCTGCTCCTGCTCACCTTGTGCAAAACAATGGGGGATGGGATGGGTGTAGAGGGGTCACTGTCCCCTTGGTGACAGCCTTGAGTGACAGTTGCACTTCAACTCAACCATTGGCTAAACACTTGTTTGACCTAAACACACATTATGTTTTGTTACGTCCCTGTGTTGCGTGTGGTTTTTGTTTGTTTGTTTCTCTCCCCGCTTCTCTTGTTTACTTTCACTTCTTAGGTACCCGTGATTGGTCCAGTAATCTGTCAATCATCATCAGCGCTGACGTCATCCATCATATCTGTCGCCAATGGGTTGTGTCGATATCTTGCACAAATTATCCTGCTGTTATTGCTGTAACCCTTTTGTTTGTGTGTTGCTTCATTTGAGTGTATGTGTAAATTCTTCTTGTATTCGTTTCTTTTGTTTTATGTAACATGAGTTCATATACAGTGTTCCCACTGTATGTTACTAGTCCTGAAAGAGGCGGACAGGTAAGGACGTCACGTGACATACACTGCAACACGTAGGGTTTTCGGGTTGTCTAGTACAGCCTTTCTCAAAGTGGGTGCCGCGGTACACTGGGGTGCCCCCTGACTGTGTCAGGGGTGCCGCCAAAAAATTACGTAGGCTAAAAAAAAAAAAAAAAAAAAAAAAAAAAAAAATCTGACATTTCATATATAAATATATTTGAATTTACATAAATACATTCTTCTTCTTTTTAACCCTTTCGCACCTTTCGCACGTACGATCACTCCGGTGTGATCAGTCTAGGCTGGTCCCTGGAGCACCGGTGTGATTAGAACGGTCAGTGCATGACATGATCAACTGCTAAATTCAAATGTGCTTTCGCGCGTTGGCTGGCGCTGAGCCAGAGACAGGCGCGCTCAGTGTTTTCATCCACATAATGTTTGTTTTAGGTTTCAGACATAAGTACTAAAAAAACAATACATTTAGAGTTTGTAAAATACACACTGATGTCAAAGGAAGAGGCAATAATAATCCTTTCCATTATAATTAGTTTTATTACACGTTGTGTAAGTAACTTTAAAGTTTACTCTATTCTTCTCCCAGTTCACCTGCCACTTACTTTTATGTATTTCGGGAGAAGTGGATGAATTCACTTGTTGTAAATCCAACAGATCCGATTCTCTGAACTGCATCTGCGGCACAAACTAACATGGCGGCGCCCATCGCGCATACAGCTCAACTAACGCGATCGTTATAATGGTGTTCAAAAAACAAAACACTTCCACTTGCATATATTTGACAATCGGAATATAAGATATTTCATGCCATATCTAACAAATTTGTGAATATTTTGAATAAAAAAAGAAAAATGACATAAAAGCAGACCATCATTCATTCAGCTCTGTTGTTGCTGCGGTGTGTCACGTGACAAGCAATGACGCGTCACCATGGAAACCATAAAGTGACACATTCTAAATAACGGTCACCTTGAAAAACTCACGCTGGGGGGTCAGCCAGAATATTTTAAATTTACGTGTGAAAGGGTTAAACATATGAACGGATTAATAAAATTGTAAATTCATTTTAGATAAATATATATATAAAATTTGCATTTACATTTGGGTTATGCAGTGTTTTTAAATTATATTTTACACTGGGGTGCCTTGAGATTTTATGCACTTTTGAAAGGTGCCCTGACTGAAAAAAGTTTGAGAAAGGCTGGTCTAGTACATTAGGTTAGGGGTGAGTGCCACTCCATGTACTTTTGGTTTTGGGAGTAGTCAGTGAAGATTAGATAGGGCATCACGGACGCTGAAGATCTTTGTTTTCTTTCTTTATTTTCTTAGTTAGGATTAGAGGTTATTTAAAAGTTAGACTTCGTTTGGTTTTGTTACTTTCTTTTCTTTGGCGCCGCCCACATCCCCTCTTCCTCTTTGTGGTATAGACCTTATGCGCCAGAGAAACAAGGGCGCCGCCATCTTTGGAAAATTGTCTTTTAACTTCCGTTTTGCGGTCGCTCTGTATATTTATATGGCATTTCTGTCCAGGAGTAATTAGCTTTTTAAGTGGATTTACTTAATGTAAAGTTAACGAAAGTTATCATGAGGACTGTAATGTTTAAAGCAGATGACTAAACAAATGTAAATCGACCGGGAAGATTTTAAAACGAGCCGTTCATTAATAAACACGCAAAACGCTGTGAAAATACAGACCGGAAGTCAAAAGACAATGAGCGCAGCGCTGAAAAGGGGCGGAGCTACATAAGGTCTATAGGGACATCCCGCGTGACGTCACGCCATTTGGAGCAGCCATTTTGACGGAATAGAAAATGCTAAACCGCCGGTGATACTCATAGACAGTATAAACAGAGACGGGCTCTGGTATAAACTACATTGATACTGCAGCTCGTCGCGATATTCTATCATGCCCGAGCGATGCTGTGCAGTTGGATGCGATCAGATACGTGATCATACAAAAGGAATAGGCCTATCTTTATACCGTATCCCGAAAGAAACAAAACGGAGAAACAAGTGGTTGGCGGCAATATACAGGCAAAACGCTGATGGTGGTGCTTGGCTTCCAACTGTTTGTGATATAAGGTACAAGAAGAAAAATGTAAACAAATAATAAAAGTGCATGTAAAATATACAATAAAGTTGAGATGAAATTATACAAGGTTACTTGACTTTTTACGTCTATTCAGTTTTTGTAACATGTCCATGACAACCGATAGCCTGCTTTTGTATGCTTTTAATGAAGCTCTGGTGTAACTTAGCGTGATGGGAAGTGAATAAGGTAACGTCAGCTGTAAATGTCACCGAACTCAATGTCAGGAAGTTTTTCTACACATTAAATGCCTGTAAAAAGAACTTGCGGTGCTTCATATGGATCTATGATTCCTATCTTCCTCTTGTATACTTGATATATATTTTTGTGATGCTAATAAGTGCGATGACATGACGTGAAGAGTTAGCTGAAGCTAATAATAGTGGTGGGGGAAAACTCGATTCTGTTCAGTATCGAGATATTTTGCGCACGCAATTATATCAATACTGTAGCGCAAAGTATTGCAATATTTAGGCTAATTATAAAACAATTATACTAATAATTATATTATTAGTATAATAATATACTCCCTAATATATTACCCACCCCTAATAATAGATCTATTGCCATTAGACAGTCCATAGACAGTATAGCCAATGTGAGTAGCTGACGGATGTATACCGTCAAAATGGCTGACACACGGCTAGGGGTCACGTGACTGGGAGATCCCTATAGACCATCTTACAGAAATTCTGCATATATCCACTGTATATAGTGTCTATATTCTTTATGTGTTTGTCTTGCTTCACTCTTGCCTATATAGCCTTGCTGTACTGAATAAAGGTATTGGCTTTTTGCACAGTTACCTGGATTGGTGGGTCTTTGTACACCACATAGATTATATGTTTCTCTTTAATGTGAATTTTAAATGTTAGACCCCTGAACCCCTAGACTATATCGGGGGTCGTAACATGTTTGTATGTAGATCATTGTATCTGTGATGACACCAGACAGTTCAGATGTTGTGTTGTTGTGCACAAGCAGCTGACGTCCCCTTTAAATCAGTTCTCCATGGGCTAGGGACACTACCTGATGGACTGGAACTGGTGGCGCATCTCTAAAATGGTTTTCTCAACTGCTTCCTCGCTGACAAAAAAAAAAAACAAGTCTCTTGAAACACAGAAAACAGCTCTGCAGAATCAGGAATGTCTCTTCCTTGGCTAACTAGACTGTCAGCCCTCCTCTTCAGGGCACCTTCCTCATCTGAACAGCTCAGTACAAAACAAGCTTTGTCTCAATGCCCTGTAGTGGATAAACTGATTGTTGATGTTAAAAGTGTGTCTCTTAAAACCTGTGCAGCAGCAGGGTTTGCTGTTCCAGCAGTTCTTCTTGATTGGTCTAGAAGTCTTTTTTTTTTATTGTGACTTTAGATGTTTTGCCATTTGGGGTTATTCTTGTGTTGCTTAACTACTCACTGGATATAAGACACTTTATTTTCTAGATTGTACTCTGTAGAGACTGGGAAAGAGAGGTCCTTGCACTCAGAACATTCTCCATACATACACTTTATATTTTCTGTGTCACATGAGATCTCTTTCACTAGGAAATCCAGATTAATTGTGCTGATCACTTTCAAGTAGTGTAGCTTCTGCACAAGGAAACCCAGATTCTCATGCATCTTGCACATGCACATGTCCCGATCACTCGGCGGATGAACAACCCAGAAAGGTCTGAGCTTACTGAAGAGTGAGTAAGAGATGGAGCTTTGTTCTTCAGCCAAAAACGTCCTTTGCAAATTTTTTATGGCATCCAAAAGGAATGCTTTTTGAGTGAGGATCTGCCTCTTCACAGTCGACTCACATCATTCCTCAAGTAACAAGCCCTCACTCTGCAACCCTGTTGTTCCTCCTTCGCTGGTAGGTGTAGTTAACCTTCATATCCTTCTACAGATGCACCGATCGACCGGCCAGGGACCGGAATCGGACGGTTTTCCGCATGCTTGGCCCAGACCGGCCGGTCAGTCTCACATCTTTCTGATTCCGGATTCAACAGAACCTTTAGTTCTTGGATTTGTTGACGAAGCTTCTTTCGTGTTTTCGGCGTCTTCTCTACCCTTGATTATGTTGCCTAAAAAACAACATTCATCAATTGTACTTGTTGTACGAATTGTCATCAATTGTACGAAAATGTACAGTTACATTGTTAAATGAATCTCTATGACCTGATAGCTAAATTCATAGTGTAATGTAATCATGACTATTTTCATTAACCCTAGCACATAGTCTTTGGCACATGATCCATTTCATAAAGTAGACCTGGAAGTGCTTGGCTGTGGATGTGCAGCTTACTCTGGTGATAACTAGGGGCTGTGTGATAATTCTCCCTCCACTTTCTGTGACGTCTGTGCTTTTCTCTCTGACTGAGGTCATTGATTAGTTTCTTCCTGCCTGACTTGAAGTCCTTTCTGTATTTTTTACATTCCTTCTCTAAATATTTGTGTCTCCTCTCTGGGTCTGCATCGCGTCGGGCGCGATAGAGTCACTGCTTTTCTGCAGCACTTAGTGCTGGATTGGCTCCCATATTGTAAAACTGATAAGTCTACAGCTTAAGAAACGGTAACTTTAAAACTTGAAAATAAAGTAAATCGTATTACATAAACTCACCCCTGTCACTGTTACGGTTTATATGAGTTACAGGACTAAAGGTAACAGGACTGAGTTTTTAACATAGAATTAGCACATGAAATATAGCTACATGGTATACATGCTATTAGCATGAGGATACTGAGCGAATTCTAGTGACTTACCAAAAAGTTTTATTTTTTTTTAAATAAACCAATAACATCTAACAAATAATTTAGGTAACAGGACAGTATGTTGAGATTGACCTTCTAACACAGCTAGAAATATATAGAAAATATCAAATATATAGAAAAGAAAATGAGAGTACTTACTTTTGGTCGTCCCATTGCCTTCAGCAGATCCATATGATGCAACTTCCTGTTGAAAATGTGTCTTGTGGCATGGCAAAGTTTTTCAGAGGGGGGAATGTGTTACAGTAAACCTGGGGACAAGACTAACGTGTATTTTATCTAAAATATTTTGGATTTCTCATGAAAAAAAAAATATTTTAAATAGGGCTGTCAAACGATTAATCGCATCCAAAATAAAAGTTTGTGTTTACATAATATATGTGTGTGTATGGAGTATAATTATTTTCTCTATATAAATACATACACACACATGCATATATATTTAAGAAAAATGTGTTATTTATATATAAAATATTTATATATAATATAAATTATATATAATATAAATATATATACACAGTATATGCATGCAAATATTTCTTAAATATATACATGCATGTGCGTGTATTTATATATAGAAAATAATTATACACCGTAAATACACATATATTATGTAAAAACAAACTTTTATTTTGGATGCGATTAATCGCGATTAATCGTTTGACAGCCCTAATTTTAAAGCATATTGGATATAAAGTCACACAACAATGCAAAAAAAAAAAAAAATTTAGTAATTATATTCCATGGTAAGGTATGGTGGGTGGGGACATGCAACAAATGCTATTTTTTTGAAATGCTTAAATTCGATTCATGAACCGAAGTATAATGTCACGGGTTTCCATCTCTTCCAAATTGCAGTAGTTATGGTGTGAATGCAGCGTAAACTGGTTGTTTTGGTTCAGGAGGAGCTGTAAAAGGTGGCGGCTGTTTCGTTTGTGGTGCTCGCTGACTGACGTCTGTCTAACTCTGCACAGCATGAAGCGCGCTGATGACGTGTGATGTCTGTGCGAGCAGGTGCGCAGAGGCATGAAAACACATACGTTGACAGGCAGTTATGACACTGAATGCAATGATTGGACAAACATTTTATTGTGCTTTGCCTTCCACAGACGACATACAGTAGAACACATTTAGACCACTTAACTTATTGATTGATATCAGTATGTGAAGAGACTCTCAACCAGCATAACAAAAAATGTTTCTGGAACAAATTGCCCTGCTTTTACTGTTTTTAACTGTTTTCCCGCCATTAACTGAATTTTACGGCTTTCTGGAATGCGAAGAAGACGCAGAAAAAAGCGATATCATATGTAATCATATGTATATGTTAAATAATGTGATCATTAACATTAAACAGCGTATAAATCAAAACTGCCTAATGTTACTGAATGAAATGTCGACCCAGGACGAGCTATATAGCTGGCAACTTTTTAAAAGAACGCCGGAGAGGAAAGAGTAAGTTATACATTTTAAATGTGCAGTTAGCTTAATGTGCAGGACACTGTGCTTAATAATAAAATGTATTTTAGAGTTCCTGGTTGAATAAAAATAAAGTAATAATACCTATTCACAAAGTGTAAGAGGCAATAATGTAAGAAGTTAAATTTTTAAATTGGATTCAATGATGTTTTTTTTTTTATTATGTAGGTCTCATTCATTATAAGTAAACAGGAATTTTTGGTGTCATAGATTTAGGTTTTAGACATTTTGTCCACTTTCAAAAAAGATACACATTTTGATTTATGTGCCTGAAACAGATTTTTTTTTTTTTTTTGAAAGCAGGGTCATTGACCGCAGGGACAGGTTCCTGTGTGTGTCATACACGCTTTTGCTTACATTACCTTTAGTGGTCTCACGATACTGAACACTTTCCTGGTTTTCCCCAACTTTTCACAAACTACTTGACAATTATTAGCCCCACCAGGAACTATTAGAACGATTCGTTAGTCAACGAGTGGAGGAAGGTAGAACAGGAGACCTCAAGGAAACAGGTAAAATGTGTTATTTTTGTTTATAATAGCTGTAGTTTGTAAATTGAATAGTTTGTATTTTAATTATTTTCCATTATTGTATGATCCTGGACAATGCAGTAATAAAAATGGGAATGTTGCTCATCATATGTAACAGAATACTCTCAGTCTCTTCTGGTTCGTAATTTTAATACAAGAACATTCTCTTTACCCCGATTAAGCAACAAACCCAAATCAGGTCATCATGTGTACGGGGAAGTGTGCCAAATGCACCGGAGACCTTCTCTTTCCACTCGGCCTCTTAGCCATAGTTGGAAACATCTTGCTGTTTTTTCCCAATGGTGAGGTGTGGAGGACCGAGGAAATCACAGAAAAGATCTGGTTCTTTCCCGGGGTCATCGGGGGAGGACTGTTGGTGAGTCTGAAGCTTTGAGGGTATCTGAAAGAAAGAGATACAAGAGTGTGATTGCTGTTATTTGTGTCCGTGTCGCAGGCGTTTCTGCCGGCTTCAGTGATGAAGGCTGCAGGGCAGGAGGGGAGCTGCTGTGCAAACAGATGTGGGGTGAGTCACTCTCGGCTGGCGTTCACAAAGTTCAGGTCTCTGATGAGGTGTCGGAGGCACTTTTTCTTTGCTAAATGTGCATTTGCTAAATCTTTATTCAAAAATGTGTAGCCTATTCTATACAGTAGTCTTCTTTATATACATCTTTAAAAAGTTCACTTGCAATATGAGTGGCAAACTATTATGTCACACAACATGCAACCATTTTGCAGAAATATTTTAGCGATACATTTTGCGAATGACCTGTTAAAATCAAGGATAAAATGTTAAAAGCTTTGTTATTGGTTATTGTAATAAACTAATTGTTGTACGAAACAACTATGATGGAGATAGGTGAAGAATATATGCTTCGATTCTTGGACAAATAATGGACAAAATTAAGCTTTATCAGAATAAAGTTCTTGAATATATCCTCATATGTACAAGAGTTGCCATTTCTTTCAACATTTATATGTGAACAGTAATTTAATCTGTATCTGCAACAAAATCAGACACACAGCATTTCATGTGAAATTTGGCTACATTTGGCTATTTTCAACTTTCAAGTTGGCTACATTTGGCCCTGGCAAAGAGCGGCGTGAGAGAAGCTGAGCCAGTGGTTTGTGTGTCTGGTCTGATGCGTGTGTGTGTGTGTGTGTTGCAGATGATGCTGTCCATGCTGATGTCTGTGCTGGGTGTCGCTGGAGCGCTGTACTGCATGATCGTCTCCGCCGTCGGCCTGCAGGACGGCCCGCTGTGTGACACGGGAGACGGGACCTTTATCTACCCATTCTTAAACAGCACTACAGAGTAACGTGCAAAACACACACATTTAATTTTTTGTTTGTAAAGTGTATACATAATACAAAAATGACATATACAAAAATTTCATGTCATTTTCTGCTAGTTCTGTTACTCTGCAACTTACAGTGCTGTTGTAAGAGCCACTATGCTCTATCTAAATTTGTTGTAGTTCCACTGTTGGACACTGGGTGGAGTGTGGGTTTAATAGGGTTATAGTTAGCCAGAGAGCAAGTGAAGTCAGGTGTAACTAATGAGGGAAGCAAACAATTTTTGACCATGTCAGGATCATATGGACATGCTAACTTGTGGATTATAATGTGTTTTGGCATCGGAACTGAGACACATAAAGGGATAAATGCAGTACTGGACTAGAAGCGTCTTGTTTGGATCTCACACGTCAGAAATAATCCTACAACACCTCTAAGTAACAAGAAGATCATTGTCGCTACAACTATGTTTTAACGTCATTTTCACATTGACATTTTTACATTTTCTTATTTTACATTTTCATAGCTGAATATATTTGCCCATTATAGGGTACCATTCAAAAACAACGACGCAAATACAACATGGTGCACCATATAAGTCACGTTTTGGGTCTTTGTCGAGTATTGTTTGTTCAATGCCCTAAGAATAGGACAGAGGCCGCACTATGCATAAACGTTTTTTATTCGTTGCACAAACGCGTTTCGGCGTGTGCCTTCTTCAGTTGTTCAATGCCCTGGCATCTTGTTTTCTAGTCTTGGTTTGTGTTCCTGTTTTAGTTTAGAGTTTTCCATGCCTGGTCATGCTTTTGCTTACGTGCGTGTATGTTTGTGTGTGTGTGTGTGTGTGTGTGTGTGTGTGTGTGTGTGTGTGTGTGTGTATGTTATGTATGTATGTATGTATGTATGACATTTGATCTATTGGTAAATCTTTTGTCATTTGAGAAAACATTGAGAAATAGTCTTTTTTGGTCTTTTAAGCATTAGAGCAGCAACAGCAGTCTGATAAGAGATTGGTGTTCAGTGTCACGATCAGTCAGGGACAAAGATGAAGAACATTCTGAATGTCCTAAACAAAAGTATTTAATGAGCAAAATAAATCCACAGAAACTTTGGCAACGTGTCTAGCACAAGCTTAAACACAAACAACAACCGACAACTTAAAAGTGAACAAGGAGGAACTAAAATACACAGAGATAATTAACCAAATGATAAGAAGCTGTGATGATTCATAGGTGTCCATAGAAACTAATGATTGGCAGGAAACTATGACAAAGGAGGACAAGTGACGGAGAAAAACAAAATAAAAGTGCATGAAAATAAAACTAACTGAACAGAACCTTGACAATCAGAGTGTTGTGTGATTGCTGCATTAATATTAATTTCAACCGAATATGTCGGCAGTTTTAGTTTATTAGGATCCCGAACAGAAATAGCTTTATTGCAGGAATCTGTCGTCACTGTCATCACTCCTGCATGAATATGAGAAAAACACTGGCCTTGTGCAGTTAGAAGAGGCCTTTGAGGATACTTAATTTTGCAATGACTTTCCCCCCTTTGCTCTGTTCAGAGAGAGTTACCTGTTTAACCAGACATCATGGAGAGAGTGCGAGAGACCGCAGAATGTGGTGATGTGGAACGTGGTCCTGTTTTCAATCCTGTTGAGCATCGGCACCCTAGAGGCTGTGCTTTTACTGGCACAGGTAGTCAACGGACTGATCGGATGTCTCTGTGGGACGTGCATGAACAAGAATCAGGTTTCATGTTAACTCTCTATATTTCTATGTATGTAAAAATGTGTTAACTGTCAAGGTGTTTACTATACATTCTAAGAGCCAAGAACGTTAACAGTTCATTTTGATAGTCAACTTTACATTCTGCTAACTCTAGGTAGACTAACTTTGTAAGATGTCAACTAGCAGTCATTAGAGTATTAGTAGACCGTCTGCTTAATAAGCAGCTAACACTTTATTTTGATGTTCCCCCAACTAGGCATGTGAAGGTATACAATTTTCATGTTGAGATAATTGCAAAAAAGCCGTGTAAATGCAGCAAGAACAGCAAAAACATGTTCAGTGACGTTTTACACACTTTGAAACCGCAGCGTGTGAGCTTAGAATAAACAGACCATTATCGTTTGTTGGTGTGGACGCAAATTTAGTTGTCGTTTTAGTTATCGTTCTTGGTGTGAACGGGCCTTTATTTAAAGTGAAATAAAGTGTAACCCCTAGAACAGGGTTCACCAATCTCGGTCCTGGAGGGCCGCTGTCCTGCAGAGTTTAGCTCCAACCAGCTCCAGCACACCTGTTTGAAAGTTTCTAGTATGCCTAGTGAGACCTTGATTAGCTGGTTCAGGTGTGTTTAATTGGGGTTGGAGCTAAACTCTGCAGGACAGCGGCCCTCCAGGACCGAGATTGGTGAACCCTGCCCTAGAACATTAAGCAATTGCTTTCAAAATGTACTCGCATGTTGGTATTACAAATAATATATTTACAAATAATGTATTGCTTTGGTTTCAGCAGACGCAGTTGGCATGAAAACCGAAGAACACACTCCAGTATGTGGGATCTTCACAGTAATACAGTAGAACACAATCTACAGATCTACAGAAACACACATGTGAAGGTTTCACTAGACTCAGATGATAAATATAATTTTCAGTTTTTGTGAATGATGCCCTTGTCTTTGATAAATGAAGCCTTTGACACAGGTAATTTATCTACAGTGCTATGCATAAGTTTAGACACCCATGCTAAAGTTGACTAAAAAGAGGAATAAAAAATCATCTTTTGGAAATTAAACTTAATGCCTTAATTAAAAAAATTAGGAAAAATCCAACCTTTAAGGACACCAATTTTCTTTGTGAATGAATAATGTATCGTAAATAAATAAATGTTCTTCCTTAAAATACAGGGTGCATAAGTTTGGACACCCCTATGTTAAATTCCCATAGAGGCAGGCAGATTTTTATTTTTAAAGGCCAGTTACTTCATGGATCCAGGATACTATGCATCCTGATAAAGTTCCCTAGGCCTTTGGAATTAAAATAGCCGCACATCATCACACACCCTTCACCATACCTAGAGACTGGCATGGGGTACTTTCCATAAGATCATCTCTCAATGCAAATCAAACTAGCTTTTAGGCTAACTGAAATAAAACCATGCCAATCTCTAGGTGTGGTGAAGGCTATGTGATGATGTGGGGCTATTTTAATTCCAAAGGCCAAGGGAACTTTATCAGGATGCATAGTATCCTGGATCCATGAAGTAACTGGCCTTTAAAAATAAAAATCTGCCTGCCTCTATGGGAATTTAACATAGGGGTGTCCAAACTTATGCACCCTGTATTTTAAGGAAGAACATTTATTTATTTACGATACATTATTCATTCACAAAGAAAATTGGTGTCCTTAAAGGTTGGATTTTTCCTAATTTTTTTAATTAAGGCATTAAGTTTAATTTCCAAAAGATGATTTTTTATTCCTCTTTTTAGTCAACTTTAGCATGGGTGTCTAAACTTATGCATAGCACTGTATAGAAGGTCAAAATATCTGTATCAGTATGCATGACATTCATATAATAGGCTACTGTAATTTTCAGCTATCAAATATCATAATAAACAAGTCTCAGGAAAAAAGTATACCCATGTTACTGACATAACCAAATCATTATATCAGTAAAGATTAAGAACGTAGTCAGTACATTGCAATGAGAAATTAATATTTCAACTAATAGATTTTTAAATAAACACCTATTGTCAGGATTATGTTTGGTTTACTTGTCTTTTTGTTTGTGTGACTTGATGTTTCTTGATGTTTCTTGTAATTCCTTTCTGCTTAGTCTTGTTAGTTTCCTTGGTTACTGATTAGTTACACCTGTCTCGTTTAGTTCCCTTGTTTGCTACTGTGTATTTATGCTCCCTGTTTTGTTCAGTTCTTTGTCGGTCGTCGACTATGTTGGAAATGTATTTAATAGTTTCTCTGTATTTAGTAGTTGTACATCATCGTATAGATGCTGCTGTTGAGGGTAGATCACCTTTAATCGAGTTCATTGATTATACCTTGTGGGTTTGCGGATCCTCCTCATCGTGGGAGTCATCGAGGACAACGCCACCATCAACTCCAACTCCCCGGGACTTTTAACACCTCCAGCAGCCATCTCTCTGCCAGATCCAGATAGGACACATCGCCCCTGCCCTCCCGAACAACTAGAGAGATCCTCCAGCTCCATCATTCACCTCCACAGAGATCCTCCACGGACCAAAATCATGAGCCAGCGCCTGACTCGTATCAAAAACCCCCTCCAATCACAGAGCCAGAGCCAGCCATAGAGTTCATCCCGGGGTCAGAGCCTGTCACCACATCTGTACCGAGACAGGATCTGATCGCCAGGTCCATCACAGAGTCAGCACCGTCAGGTCAGTCCACGGCCCTGGATTCGCCTGCTCCTCTGGTGCCTCGCAGCTGACTCTGTACAGCTCTTCGGTCCACCTCAGGCCCCTTCACCTCCAGCATAGCTCTGTGAAGCAGATCCGGCCCCCAGGCCCATGACTCCACCTCGGCCTGTCAGTCCTTTGGCTGTGCTCTTCCTCTGCTCCGCCGTGGTCTGCCATCCCTCAGGCTCCACCATGGTCTATCGCTGTGGACTTCCGGGCCTCTGGCTGCACCTCAACACTCCACCCCTTCTGCTCCACCAGGCTCCTCCTTCCCTCCGTCGTTACCCTGTTCTGCCAGGCGGCTGCATCTGAAAACTGCTACCTCTACAGACAGAATATAGAGGTAGGAAGGTAACAAGGCACGTCCCAACCCAATCCAGTCTCCTGATATACCTTCATCTGAGCTATTTTTGAAGGCAGCATAGATGGATCCTTCGCTGCCTTTGATATCCCACAATCCTGTGCGTTACATTACCTGACTGTTGAGCTAAAAAATAAAAATGGCGTCTGAAATTTGAGGTTGGTGGTAGGGTTTGTGTAAAGTGTTCATTTTGACCAACTTTTCCCACTTTTGATGACATTTCTAGCGAGAAGTTAGTATTGTAGTAATTAAATATTCAATTTGTTGTCAGCAAAGCTCTCTCTGTTTTGTTATCGATCATTAAATCGCTACACTGCCTCAGAAGTCTGTCTGAAATCAGCTTTGTGAGGTATCTTCATGTGTAGTCATTGCCTGACAGGGCAGCCTAGCAATTTAGCTGCCTAGGTTTTCGGATGCAGCCCCTGTTTTGCCAGGCCTCCATTCCTACCTTGCTCCCACAAGCCACCGGCACTGCCTTGGACTTCCTAGATGGCGATGTTACCCCGGGCTGTTGTCCCATTGGTTTTCACTGTGGTCTCCACAAAATCCAGCTGGATCCCAGGCTCCGCCTATGAGGCCCTTTAGGGCTCCACCTTGGCTCCTCCCTCCATCGACTCTCTGCCCTGGTGTGTCTTTCCCTGACCAGATCCACACCCCCTTTAAGATCTCTTCCTTCCTGCCACTGTTTGATTTTTGTTGTTAATGCTGGGATGCGCTTGCGGGAGGGGGGAGTAATGTCAGGATTATGATCGGCTTCATTTTGTCTCTGTTTCCTGTGTTTCCTTTCAGTTTAGTCTTAATTATTCCCCTTTTAGTTTCCTTGGTTAATGATTGGTTACACCTGTGTCTCGTCTAGTTCCCTTGTTTGCTACTGTGTATCCTTGTTTTGTTCAGTTCTTTGTCGGAAGAGTGGAAGTTTATTTAGTAATTGTATTTCTACTGTTATAGTGTTATAGTTCTTGCTTAAAGACTGTTAAGTTATATTTCCTGCGTCAAGCATTTTGGATTGGATTACCAATACATGTGACACCTACAGTATAGTGTACTGCAGAAGCATTCACACTAATTCTTCTTAAGGATTGATTATGAATTCTATATTCAGATTTTGCTTTCTGTAACATGCACAAACAAACATTACGTATTTAATTATAACTTGTTATAATGTAACTTATGTTACAATGTTATAGAGTAACACTGGTTTATGTGTTTCCCAACCCTGTTCTGGAAGCACACCAACAGTACACCTTTTGGATGTATTCCTTATCTGGCCCTATACATTTCAGATGTCACATTTTTTCTGTTCTGTTGTTTTCCAAGGACTTTTGTTTTGATCAGTAACAAACTCTTAGTTTTTATTTTGTTTCGTTGTTGTAATATTCACATTCACCTCCTGTGTTCGTTCTGTTGTCAAGTGAAACAGGGGCAAGGCTTGGCAGGGCAAGCCATCCACATGGGAAACATGACAAATGAGGATGCACAAATAAGAAATAATTTTCCTTCTTAGCTCCTATTCTTTTAACATTATATATATGCTCCCATTGGGTTCTATTTTTAGGAAGCATGGTCTGCCGTTCCATTGCTATTCAGATGATACTCAAATCTATCTGCTTTTAAAACAGAGTTCTAATGGTCTGGAAGCACTTATGACCTGTTTGTCTAATGGGAAGGCCTTGCTCTTTTTACATTTTCTTAATTTTAATGAGAGTAAAAAATAGAGAAGCATATTCTCTTCTTTAATGAGAGAAATAATAGTGTTTAGGTCCTTCAGATTCTCTTAGTACACCAAAAATAAATATTGGTGAGTCCTCATCTGTGAAGCCTTGGGTTAAAAATCTAGGGGTTGTCTTTGATGATGGGCTGAAACTTGACAAACACATAAATACAGTGGTCAAATCATGCTTCTTTTAGCTTTAACTACTGGTAAAAGTAAAACCTATTCTGTCAAGAAAAAATATTTTCATTAAATCTAGATTGGATTACTGTAACTCTAGGAATTTTAGGATTAGCCAGTCAGCTTTACAAATAGTTCAAAATGCAGATAGTTCAAAATGCAGCTGCAAGAATTTTAACCAGTAGCCTACTAAAAAACAGGACCACATTATGCCGGATTTGGCATATAATCAATGAGGAAGTTATATTGCATTGTGTTTTTTATTAATTTTATTGTATTGTCTTATTGTTATATTTTTATTGTGCAGCACATTGGTCAACCTAGGTTGTGATTAATGGTGCTATATAAATAAAATTGACATTGACAATAAATCTCTCACCTTAGACCTTATTTCACTTTATCACACTTTACTTCAATTAATACAAATAATTATTAATCAAGCCATCTTGAAGGATCCACTTGCATTGTACAGTATGCAGCAATGAGCTTCTTGAGTCTGTTCAGTAAAGAGCATTTTGATTGGTGGATTAAAAGCTCACCGCGATTGGCTAAACAGAACATCCTCTAAAAAAATGATAGTAAAATAGGCTATTTATGAATCTTAACCTGTCAAGAAGGTCTCAAAAATACCTCACACAAATTCAAAGCAGTCCACGCACGTGTGACGATTTGCAAATGCAGATACAACGATCCATAAATACATGTAACATCATTCATAAATATGTGATGGAAATTACAGTTTTTCTCAGTCGCTTTGGTGCATTTCTCACATCACTATTTACATTTGCACAACAGTTAGTTCAACCTCCACAACATTTAGTCATTTGTGCACATCATAGTAGCAGTTTCTCATTCCTTCCAACAAATTGCAAATGCTTTTGGACATGCATCAATTGCTTTCATACAACTCTCTGCTGTTTTATAACATTATCATTTGCTTATGTCATGTCAGTCAAAATTAACTATACTTGTGAATGATGAATAGTCATTCCATATAAAACTAATAATCCTCATTTCATTGCTTGAGTCATTACATACAAAAATGTTGAACTAGTTGTCAAAATCTGTCATTTAAAACAACAACAACAACAAAAAAATCCTGAAAAAGTCTCCTAAATTGAACAATTTGCAATTGAGCAAGAGATGATATTCGCTGGGATGTAGATGAAATTATGTGACCAGACAGAGAGGAACGTCTGGATGTGCATGAATGATTACAGTCCTATGTATGTTGAATGTTCAGTTCCAATACAGTATATAGGCCTACTGCAATATTGTTTACAGTTGTGCACAGCTCTAACCAAAGGGGGTTTATGTTTGTTGTAAATAATGGTGTATTTTTTCTGTTGCTCAATGCTGTGAACAAATTAGAATTGCAAAGAGCATATGCAGTAAAAATGTGAAACATACATATTCAGTGTCTTGTACTCAGTTACCTCATAAATACAGTAATGTGTAACTTTACTGTATTTTTCAAATGGCTGTGCAAATAGTATTTAGTGCTGTATTGAGCATTTTCAGGTAGTGTCACCAAGATCTGACTTTTATCATTGGAAAACATTTACAGAGTAAACTGTCATAATGAAAACATGACTAAGCCATTTGACTATCTTGTTCATAAACAATGGTGTCAGGACTTTTCATTTTGATGACACTGACACATTCATTGACATAAATACTTGCTTTTGAGGAATGAGCTATCCATTTTGAGCAAGTGACACGCTTTTGCAGGTTATCAACTAGGTTTTGCAGTTTGTACTAATTGTTTTGAGAACTGCATTAACTGTTGTGCAAATGTAAATAGTGTTATGAGAAATGCACCAAAGCGACTGAGAAAAACTGTAAAGCCACACTAAGTAGAAATTGTGTTTTTGTCAAACAGCGACCCCTAGAGTCCCTGTGGAATACTTGCACTGTCGTAAATATATTATATTATAAATTTTTTACATGATTGCAGCTAAATCACAAGTAAATAGTCTATAGTCTAGGCCTACTGTATAATTTAATTTGTGTTGTGTTTATTGGAATGTAAACATTACAAAATGCCAGATAACATCAATAAAGTTAAATGTACGTCGCATTATTTCATAACATTGGCCGTTATGATGTCATTAGACATGATTATTGCAATTTATCATAATAATTTGCAAATTGTGCTCGTTTACACTATTTACAACCTCTACGTTAGGCTTATTTATTTCCTGATAATTATGTGAGATATTGGAAACTGTTCTCATGATAATCGCAGGAATCAACGTCAACAGCGTCGTCTGATATCCCTCAGTTGAAGTATTTAGATAGATAGACAGACAGACAGACAGACAGACAGACAGATAGATAGACAGACATAGAGATAGAGAGATAGACAGACAGACAGACAGACAGATAGATAGATAGACAGACAGACATAGAGATAGAGAGATAGACAGACAGATAGATATAGATAGACAGACAGACAGACAGACAGACAGACAGACAGACAGACAGACAGAGATAGATGGATGGACGGATAGATAGACAGATAGATAGACAGATAGACAGATAGATAGATAGATAGATAGATAGATAGATAGATAGATAGATAGATAGATGGATGGATGGATAGATAGACAGATAGAGAGACAGACAGATAGAGTGACAGACAGATAGATAGATAGATAGATAGATAGATAGATAGATAGATAGATAGATAGACAGACAGAGATAGATGGATGGATGGATAGATAAACAGATAGAGAGACAGATAGATAGATAGATAGATAGATAGATAGATAGATAGATAGATAGATAGATAGATAGACGGACGGACGGACGGACGGACAGACAGATAGATAGATAGATAGATAGATAGACAGATAGATAGACAGACAGAGATAGATGGATGGATAGATAGATAGATAGATAGATAGATAGATAGATAGATAGATAGATAGATAGATAGATAGACAGAGATAGATGGATGGATGGATAGATAGACAGATAGAGAGACAGATAGATAGATAGATAGACAGATAGAGAGACAGATAGATAGATAGATAGATAGATAGATAGATAGATAGACAGATAGACAGACAGACAGAGATAGATGGATGGATGGATAGATAGACAGACAGACAGATAGACAGACAGACAGAGATAGATGGATGGATGGATAGATAGACAGACAGATAGATTTTTGACATATTCCTCAATGTAATTGTCTTGTTCACACTAAATTTGAAGAAAAACACTGTACCTACCTGAAGTTTTAGGGATAGACTCTGAAGCTCACGTAGAACATCTTTAATGGTTGTCAGGTCATTAACAAAGCCAGTGCATGTGAGGCGATTCAGAAGGCCACTGAATTTTTTTCTTTCTACATCAGAGCGAGATCCATCTTCAGCTCCTTTTTTCATTTGTGCAACCAGAGCAGGGAAGTCTCTCCAAACAGCTTGTAAAGTCACAAAACTACTTGCTACCCAGCGGATGGTAAAAATTTGACCAATCTTAAGTAGGCAGATGTTAACTTGAGAAGCTGCCTCTGGAAGTTGTCTGGCATTCTTTGGGGATTGATGGTACAGTGTATACATCTTTGAAATAAATATCTCAAAGTGATTGCAACCTGTGACTGACTTTAGTGCATCACTTACTGATAACTCAAGCCTGTGAGCAAGACAGTGGATACTCTCCAGCAAAGGGTAGTCTTTTTTCAGCCTTGTGATAAGACCACTCTGTCTTCCAGTCATCACAGATGCCCCATCTGTTGTTATGCAAATCAGATGAGACTTGAGGTATGCATCATCCAGGTCAGCTTCCAGGAGACTCTTTTTGAGAGCTTTGTAAATGGCATCAGCAGTTGTTCCTTCCTCCAGCTCAATCAAATCCAAAAAAATGTTTTCTGTCTCACCTTCCCCTGTCACATCTCCTCTGAGGATTAGGATGAGGTAGCTTCTCCCAAATGCAGTGCTTTCATCTACTGTAAGACAGATCCAAGAACCAGCACTTTTAATTGTTGAGACAATTTTTTTTCTCATTTTATTGGCAATGTGTGTTATTATATTAATGCAAGAGTGATCAGATTTTTGACAAGAGCCGGTTTTTACTCCATTCATTTCTTGTAACTCAACCAATCCATTCATTTTTGAGAAGGCTAACTTCTCCTTTGCAACAAAATATGCTGTTCTAAATGAGTGCACTGTCTCCAACAGAACTTTAGCATTCAAAGTTTCTGTCAAGGTGGGCAACACCTCTTTCTCTTTCTGCTGTTGAATATCTGTTGATGCCTTATGAGTTAAGCTGTCTCTGTGTTTGTAGATTTTCTTTCTCATGGCCCTGACATCTTTTGCTGTGACCTCTCCAGAAGCCCACTCCTCTGCCACCTGTACCATCCTTTTGGACCCCAAAAAGGCGCTTGGCATTATAACGAATATGACTTAGCGCAAATGATTATAGGGAATCAAAATTATGAATCGGGTTGATTCATCTATATTCTTACAATATTAATCAATTATTGAAGCTGAAATTTGGACCCATTTGTATACATCAATAATCAATTACAATGAGTTATAATTGAATCATTAATATACCCAAAAGGTCCCTCTTTCAGATCAATTAATCAAAATATTTTTTTAAGGGAAATTAATGTTTTAATTAAACCGTTGTTTGTCCCGCAAACTGGTCGTAAAATTAATGCCATTAACTTCTCGACAAATGATCTTTCTTATAATTCGAAGAAAGCTATATTTTCTGGCCATGAAAATTACTTTCTTGTTCTTATAAAATGTAGGTTACTTAACAGTAACGCATTGTAAAGTGTAACTTGATCGGAGTTTCATTGACTTGTAACATGAACACTTAGAGACAATCCAGAATATAATGGTTTTAATAATTGGACTAATTACTACATCGATTCACACAGAATATATGTATATACAGAACACGTAACACAAGACTAAACGAATAACGAAAATGAGAGAGAGAGAGATAGATAGAGAGAGATCGGAAGATGCGAGAGATGGAGAGGATGAGCGAGCGAAAGTGAAAGCAACCTGTGCGATCAGAGAAAGCACAGTTTTAGGCAGACTCACAGACAGCAACCTTTTGACAGACAACAAGGAATCAGATCACCTTGAAAAAGGGAAGATACAACCTTAAACAGCATTTAGATTTCGAGACTTGCATGTGGTCTGTTGTGGTGCTGAGGCAGGCGCGCGCGCATGGGCCTTTTGTTCTCTCATGCGTCTTCAGGTGAGCGCGGCCGCGGGATTTTCAAAAGAGTCTTTTCTTTGAGTTGAATTTGCTTGCTGCGTTTGCTTCGCTGAGTCCGAATACGAAAGAATGCTCCCTAAAAGGGAGCCATGGGTCTTCTGAAGAAGAGGGTTCGTAAAAGCAGGAGAGAGAGAGAGCGAGAGGATTTTCTGAGTCGGTCTTTTATGGACAATATGGGTTGACGCCTCTGTTCGCGCGAACAACCAATGAACGTCCAAAGGTCTGAAGCGGGAAAAATGTCTTTGTCTCTGGGGCCACGCCCACTCGGATGAGTCATGAGGAGATGAGCTTTGAGCTGTTCGGCTCCCGAAATATGAAAAAGTGTAAAATAATGCATATTACTTCATTCTGCTATCGAAATTCGACTCTGTTAGATTGAGAGAATTTCAACGATATCACACACGTCATATGAAGATTAAGAAAATCAAGTTACATAAGATATGCATATTTACAAGCATTTTAAAGTTCGTTACATGTCTAGAAATAAGATTTACCCAAAATGTGTTGTACCCTATAGGGTACAAATGGATATGAAGCTTGAGGAACTAAACACGGTACACACCTGATTTGTCTAACCTTATTACCAAAGTTTACCAGAATACACAAACTACACCACGTAAAAGAAAAATTATGAGATGGGAAATTACATCCATGTTTACATTTCTTCAGTGGTTATGCATATAGAAAATTTAGGATTTAAGTAGAAAATGTAGGATTTAAGTAGGAGTAAAGATTACCACTTTAATTCTGCTCCACTCCTAAAAACCCAGTTGACATTCCATTAGGCAATAAAACAGCAAAGTGGGGGGAAGGCAATTGCCAGAGAATATTGTTGAACATTCTCTAACTAAAACACTATTGATTAAAGAATACATTTCAAAACCACACCTCTATTATAAAGCCAAACTAAATCACACATGCCTAATGTAATTGTACATAAATTAAAGTATATTCTATCCTAATTTAAACACAAAGGGATGTTTGTGTGCGTGTGTGTGTGTGTGTGTGTGTGTGTGTGTGAGGAATGTCACGAGGCTGTAAAGTCGGGGGGGGGATATCAAACACATGGGCGTTGGTAAATGGCCCCGTGGGGAAAATTATTAACCAGCGCTGTCTTCTTAAGGACAAAGACGATGTGTTCGCCATCACATGATTCACTTAATGTGAAAAGCAGATGCCATTGTTGCTACATTCCCCCTTTTTGTTAGATGAAATCCGGGATGGACTTCATCGAACAACAAATAGGCACAATTGATGGCAGGTGGATCTTGGAGCTGAGGATTCAGCTCGATGAGGTTCGGCGTGGTCTCTGACTTGGCACCCCCTTTCCGGGGATTCCGTCTGAGACCTTCGGACACAGCTTTCGTGAGCTGGTCTGTATCGCATCTGGTTGAGTCTTCTGTGCAGGATGGAGGCCAACCTAGTGTTAGGGTGTGGCTGATTACCTGCAGGGATGTACAGCGCAATGTCGGCGGCGGTTCTGGCTTGGACCGCAGATGAAGTGTTCAGAACAGGTCGTCGAGACAGTGCTCGGAGGGCTGTGTTGACAGGAGCAGGGTCAGTGAGTTGGGGACCCCCCTTTTCTCAATCCAGAGTTCCAGTCCTGGATTTAAGGTGAAGTTGAAGTTCTTGGAGGATGGGAGTTTCAGTGCTGTCTGGTACTCTTTGCTGGGAAGCTGGTACAATGCAAGGTCATCAAGGTGTAGGATGACACCTTGGTACTTGAAGTCCCATATTCTGGTTGAGCATGTTGACACGGCTGGTGGTATTATGCTGGTCGTGAGTGACAGTGGCTGTGTGCACGGGTGTGTTAGCACGCCACCTTTCAACTGCAATCTCTGTTTGCGTCTCTGTGACTTGGGTGCGGGGCTTGGTTTCAGCGGGGCAGCGTGTGTTGCTGGCCAGGGTTGGCAACCCGCAGGTTTCTTCAATATTGTCTCTGAGGAAGAGTTTCCGAGGGCAGAGAATGTCTTTGGTCACAGTACACATGTGCAGATTTGGAGCCAGGTACAGCTGTGGGTTGCTGTCGCGGTAGGCTACCACATCTGGAATGTGTGTCTTGATGTGGATGTTGTTTTTCAAAAACCCGACCTTGACAATGTCTTTAAGTCTGCAGACTCGGCTTGGCTCAATGATAGGCAGATTCAGGAGAAGGCCCATGTTTTGCCACATCTTGCTGCCGGCTTGTCGCTTGCTTCAGTGTCTCGTCAGTGTCTCTGGTGCTGCGGTGTGTAGCACATGATGCGTTATAGACGAACATTAGCAGTTTATCCCCCTTTGTGCGCCGTGGCATTACAAGCCTTGGCATTGTGATGTGAATCGGTTCACAACCCATAATGTTTTGCTGTTCACGCAGCATGTGCGTGGTGTCATGCATTGGTCTGAGGCACTGGTTGTCAGTGAGGTCAGATGGCATGCAAGGGTGGTTGGAGGGGTTTGAGAGGTGGTAATTTAAAGTCTTTATTTTGATTTCAGAAGCCCGCATGTCTGCTATGTTGGTTTTTTCAAACAGCGGAGCCAGCGTAAGCGGCTCTGAGGTAGGCAGTTTATCTAGTAAAAGTCTTATGCTGTGTGTAATCTTTTCAACCTTGAGGGTGGGTGGGTGGGTTGAAAGTGACCACAGCTTGTTGTTTAGTGCACCAGGCTTGGCGATGGCATGAGTTGAGGTCATGTTGCTGCAGGTCAGTCATGACCTTGAGGCAGTAGGTGTCAAAGTCTTTGGTGGGCTGTAAGGTGCAGGTTAGCGGATTCGAACCTTCAGTTGGTGCTGAGTCTGTCTTCCTGGCTGGCTGTGGGAGTTCCCATGAGCTCTGTGACCTGAAAGTCTGGCTTTGAGGAAGTTCCCGTGACCTTTGTGACCTGACCGTCTGGCTGTGGCTGGACGGGGTAAAGTTCTCGTACTTGAGCCCAGACTTTGAGCTGTTTCAAGTCCATTAACGGTTCAAAGCGATCTAGAAGGTCTCTGCCGATGAGGAACGGAAAAGTGTCCATTTTTGAGATGAACACGGGATGGAGTAGACTTAAAGGACCAATTTTCAGGTGTATGTGAGCTACCTGTTCGAGTCGGATGTCATTTTGACTGTATGACTGCACGTTCAGTTCACAAGTTTGAGGTGTGATAGTTCGATCTTGTCTCTTAGCTTCAATTTGGAGTCTTTTGAAAAGTTCAGATGAAATCACCGTAATGTCTGATCCTGTGTCGATCAGGGCTTCCATGCTCACTGCCTTTTCCAACGTGATGTTCAGATGGAGTTTCCGGCCCACCCCCTTTTCGATCAGGTTGCCCAGGAATGTTGGCATGGCAGGTGTGATGAATGATGGGTGGTTAGGACCGGTCTCGTGTAGCTCGCCGCGGAGGCAGGTAGCCAAAACAGCATTTCCTGGTACCTTGGGATTGTGGTACCTGATGTGAGGAACTGTGCTGTCTCGTTCAGGCTGTGTAGCTGTCAGCTGTGGAGCTTGGGTGATGCTGTCACTTTGTGATGTGACAGTTGGCTCTGTGGTCTGTAGATGACGAGCAGTGTTCGGGGTGCTTGGCTCAGTCAGATGGCGGTCAGACAGGGTGTTGATTTCAGTTCTTATGCTTAGACATAAGATGTCTGGGTCTTTCTTGTCTTGCTTGTGAGTTTTTCTGTAAAGAAGCTCTTTCAGCACCCTCAGGATCTCTGCTGTTTCAGACGTGGCTGCGCTGTGTTTTTCTGATGTGGGCTCAGGATTGAGCTTACCAGTGTCGTGTCGAGAGGGGTTCCAGTCTCTGTCGGGGCTTGGTGTTTTGGCCGGCGGGTGATGCTGGTCCCAGAATCTTTTAGAGCGGTTGCTCTGGTGCTTTGGTCGAGCACCACCACGATTGTGTTGCCCTCTGCTGGCGTGGAACGGTTTTGACTGTCCGTCAAAAAGTCTGTGACTGTGGTGTTGTGGGGCGCCCTCTAAAGTCAGCTCTGGGCAGTGCTCAGAGACAGAATAGCTCGTGGGGTTTTTCACAGCCTTTTCAGAAATAGTCTTTTGCTTGTTGTAGGCTTTATGGGCTAGTTCTCGCAGCTGTTGTGTAGACATGCTACGTGGGCACACGGCCACGCCCAAATGGTAACTTAAAGTGGGATGTAGGTTTCTGAGGAACAGAGTCTTAAAGTTGATGTCCTGTTCCATCCCGGGCTCATTCCGTGCTCCGAAGAAGACTTGTCGGAGTCGGTTGTAGTAGGTCTGGGGGTGTTCACGCCGACCTTGCTTGAGGTCTACAGCAGCGAAGAAACCTTGATCGGAGTCTGGATCAGAGAATTCACGGATCAAAGCTTGCCGTAATTGTTGGACGTCCGTTTTGACAGTCTGAGGTTGACGGTCTAGGAAGCTACGAACATCACTGCTAGCCGTTATTCTTAACAGATACAAATTGTCCCAAGCTGTCATGTTGGCGACAGTTTGCAAGTGAAAGTCGATGTCTTTTAAATAAGCATGAACGTCACGACCTTCTGCAGAATCTGGATCGAACATAGGAATGTTTCGAGCTAGCTTGTCAAGTTCTCGGGGGGTCGTGCCGTGGTTAGTGGCATGGGTTGTCTGAAGGGGTCCTCCCCCTTTTGCTGCTGACAGGTGTTCTGGAAAGCTGGCTGGTGATGTCTTGAGCCGTGGGCTTACATCTACCTTTTCAGCTCTGGGTTCTTGGCTGAAAGAATTGGAGTGGCGGGCCGGGAGAAACTCTGTGATGTGTGTTTCTCCGTTCCAGCTACTCTGCAGTCTGTAAGAATGTTTCAGCTCTCTGTGAACAATGTCAAGTTCGTCTTTGAGATCGTGTTTCTGCAGAGTAAGCTCATGGATCTCAGCTCGGGCCGCTTGCAAGTGTTTCTCGCAGGCCCTGGCTTTAGCGTCTCTGTCTTTTATTTCAGTCTCTGCTCTTGCAAGGAGAGCTTCACCTTGTTGGAGTTTTTCGTCGAGTTCTCTTCTGGTTTCTTTCGCCGACTGTTCTCTTTGGTCTGTGTCAAGGCGAAGATCTTGCAGGGTATATTGAAGTCTTTCTACTTCTTTCTGTAGCTCTGGATCTGTGGCGTCCTCTTTCTCGCGCTGGTACTGGGTCTCGAGGAGGAGCTGATCTAGACGGCTCTGGGTTCTGGCCTGGTCCTTCCGGGCCTCGTCCGCTTGAAGCTTTAGCGCTGCGGCTTCCTGCTCCAGGTCGATGTTGCTCCTTTCGCTGAGCTGTGCTTGGGCAACGAGATTGTGGGCGACGCTTCCGACGATCCTGGCCCAGTCTTTGTAGTTGTAGCTCTGTGTCGGATCCTGGGTTATCAGCTTGTCTAGCTCGGCGTCCAGTTGCTCTTGGCTCCGGTGCTGCAGGTCCTCGGTACCCTCGGGCAGGAAGGGGGTTGTCATTGCTCTCAGCCATGTCGAGAGGTTGTTCCAGCGAACTACAGGGCTGGATGAGCGGGACATACTGGCTTACTGTAGGCGAGAGAAACACAGCACACACACAGAGACCAATGCAAGTTCGTTCTAAGGCTAACGAGCTATGCTAATACGGCTATGCCGTCTATTAGAATTTGGGCTAACTGATGCAGACAGTTAGACTGTGCCAATTAACTCGGGTCGACAAAGGACCTGAAATGGAGATTTTGGCAGGCAGTAGCCTGGCGGGTCACGTGTTGTGACGCCGGCTCTGGTTGTCGCTCTACTTATTCAGTTTTCCTTGGTGGCTCTCACAGGTTACTGTCTTTAGGTGAACTGAAAGAAACAAATCACAACAAAACAAAGGATAGAAAAGATCAAAGTGAAACAAAACACTAGTGATGACTAGGTCTGGAATTAAATGAAACAGAATAGTAACACGGTACGTGTTAGAGAGGATAACGAGACCTAAGCTATTACCACTGCTAGGGTTTAAGATAGGGCCAACAGGTGAGTGGGGCTATCGGGGCAGGAAGCCTAGGAAGAGGGTGTGGCTTGGAGAGGAAAGGTGGGTCAAAACACTTAAAATATATCCGGGGGAATATCTAATATTCTGGGGCTTATACTAAGTGAATGGGTTTTATCACATTTAGTTTACCTGATGTGAATTGAGGCCACTCAGGTGGAAACCAGTGGCTCGGTCAACCTCTCCGACGGTTCTCCAACACTTGACCGCAGTGCCCTCGGGCAGCCTCGTCTCTCGGTACCACGGTGTGCCCACTCAAACCACTCACGACTTTAAACACAAAGTGGCAACGCCAAGGTGTCAATCATCAGACGGTACGGAAAAATTGAGTTTTCCTCGGAACTCTCCTCTCGGAGTGGTCCTTTCAGCAGACCCCAGTTCGAGTGATTGTCTCAAAATTGCCTTGTGTGCCGCTGGCGTTGACTTAACCTTTTGGCGGGCCAAATTGCTGATGTTGGTGTGGCGTGCCACATTCGGTGGTACGAGATTCGGAGGTGTCCGAGACTCACGCACGGCCAGCGTCAGGTAGCGTCGGACAGGTGAGCTCGCTTGCCGGAGACCAAGCAGAGATGGCTGTCAGATCACAAAGGGAGTACTACAATAAATACACAGAAGGATGAACAAGGGAAACTTAAAGTGAATTAAGGCTTGCTTGTTTAAAACCAATTGAGTAGTTATGTATGTAGAAAGGAGAGTCAAAGGTTTTACTAAATAATGATAAAACAATAGGAAGTTATGATAATGTTAATTATCAAAATGACCTAACCCGAAAGAGAGAGGAAAAAGAATAAAAATAAAAATTGAAAATCAAATTCAAAATGAAATGGCAGGATGAACCCAGGAGAAGAGGCAGGCCGCAGTAGTGGGTTTTCACCACAAGGGGGCGTGCTCCCTCTCTGTGCTCAACCTGGCAAATCGAAAACTTAATTCAAATTAAAAATTCAAAACTGAAAAAAAAAAAAAAAAAAAAATCGGAATGATATCCTATAATAATCCAGATACACTAAAGTATCAGTCCTATTTATAAAAATAATCAGGAGAGAAAGACGATATAAAAGAGTGAAGGGAGGAAAATAGTGATGCCGACTTAGTATCCACAAGGCCACACGATGGTGCTGTTTCCTCCAAGTGAATATCAGTGGCTGAAATAGAAACTCAATTTAAATTTGAAATTCAAAACTAGTTTAAATAAAATTTAAATGAGCATGTAAAGAAAGTCTAAAAAGGGAGCTCATAATCATATCCTATAATAAATTAACGATAACAGTGAAGTATCATTAATAACTATAAAAATAATCAAAAGAGAAAAGTAGAAATAAAACAATTCATGACAGGATTTGAAAAGAGAGAAACGCGAGCTGAGTGAACCGGCCTCGCGGGAGGGGGCCACTAGGTGCCGTTGTTTCCTCTAAGTGAATGCTGGGCTGGGATTTAATTTAAGTTTTAATTCAAATCTTGTTTGAACCAAACTCAAAGTAAATGTACCAGTCGAAAACAGGAAAATTGTCTAACACGAAATAATATTTGCGCGAGCAAAAGCTGTAAATGCAAATTATTATTGTGGTTTAGACCATAAGTTCACTAATCGCAGGGAGAGTGAAAATAGCAGGAACAGAGAGCATGCCGGAACAATAAATCTATCTGTTAATGTACACACGATGGCGCTGTTGTGCAGAGTGACGTCAGGGGGCGAGGCGCAATCTTTGAGAGCTGCTGAACACTTAAAGGACACCCTCTGGTGTTAGTCAGCGGAATTACGACTTTCAGTGATTCAAAATCTGAGAGCATTTACGCGTAGATTTTCTGCAAAATCACAATACAAACATACAAACAGGTCTCGGCGGACCTTTGGTGCTATAATGGCACAAGCGCGTGTGTGGCAGGATTTCCTCGCTGCACTAACTTACGCATCAATGCGAAACAACAGGAATTTTTCGTCTGTCGTCGGCTCCCATAAACATTCTTCCCAATAGCACTATGGTTCAAAATGTGTTAGGTTTTTACAATTGATTAGCTAAGTCAATGTAAACCAGGAGTTATCGTTTTGCTGAATATTACTGGATTAACCACGAATTCAATAACGATATAATTTTTCAGGCCTTCATCTACTGCTGAGAAGGGGAAACTCGCCCAAAATCAGACTTACGTCTCGCACTAAAAAGAGATTTCTTCGTCTTATAGGCGGTTTTAGATAATATTAACATGTACACTGCAAAGAGTTTGTTTCGTCTTTTACAGGCACAGGTTTAATATTATTAACTGCAGATTTAGTAATCGACAGTGCAAAAAAAAAAAATGTCTAGGCATATTTTAGCAGCTGTTAAAATGTAACGTTACTGACTGACATCGGCTTTTTGCCTCAGTCAGTTAGGTGTGAGTTCGCGTTTTGCGACTTATCTCACGATTTCATCATTTCATAGCGCAAAAATTAGTAATAACCATGTCCACAGATTGAAACTGAGTATTGTTCATAAAACAAAGTTTGAAACTCCCCGCATTTGTCTCCACCAACTATAACGAATATGACTTAGCGCAAATGATTATAGGGAATCAAAATTATGAATCGGGTTGATTCATCTATATTCTTACAATATTAATCAATTATTGAAGCTGAAATTTGGACCCATTTGTATACATCAATAATCAATTACAATGAGTTATAATTGAATCATTAATATACCCAAAAGGTCCCTCTTTCAGATCAATTAATCAAAATATTTTTTAAGGGAAATTAATGTTTTAATTAAACCGTTGTTTGTCCCGCAAACTGGTCGTAAAATTAATGCCATTAACTTCTCGACAAATGATCTTTCTTATAATTCGAAGAAAGCTATATTTTCTGGCCATGAAAATTACTTTCTTGTTCTTATAAAATGTAGGTTACTTAACAGTAACGCATTGTAAAGCGTAACTTGATCGGAGTTTCATTGACTTGTAACATGAACACTTAGAGACAATCCAGAATATAATGGTTTTAATAATTGGACTAATTACTACATCGATTCACACAGAATATATGTATATACAGAACACGTAACACAAGACTAAACGAATAACGAAAATGAGAGAGAGAGAGATAGATAGATAGATAGATAGAGAGAGATCGGAAGATGCGAGAGATGGAGAGGATGAGCGAGCGAAAGTGAAAGCAACCTGTGCGATCAGAGAAAGCACAGTTTTAGGCAGACTCACAGACAGCAACCTTTTGACAGACAACAAGGAATCAGATCACCTTGAAAAAGGGAAGATACAACCTTAAACAGCATTTAGATTTCGAGACTTGCATGTGGTCTGTTGTGGTGCTGAGGCAGGCGCGCGCGCATGGGCCTTTTGTTCTCTCATGCGTCTTCAGGTGAGCGCGGCCGCGGGATTTTCAAAAGAGTCTTTTCTTTGAGTTGAATTTGCTTGCTGCGTTTGCTTCGCTGAGTCCGAATACGAAAGAATGCTCCCTAAAAGGGAGCCATGGGTCTTCTGAAGAAGAGGGTTCGTAAAAGCAGGAGAGAGAGAGAGCGAGAGGATTTTCTGAGTCGGTCTTTTATGGACAATATGGGTTGACGCCTCTGTTCGCGCGAACAACCAATGAACGTCCAAAGGTCTGAAGCGGGAAAAATGTCTTTGTCTCTGGGGCCACGCCCACTCGGATGAGTCATGAGGAGATGAGCTTTGAGCTGTTCGGCTCCCGAAATATGAAAAAGTGTAAAATAATGCATATTACTTCATTCTGCTATCGAAATTCGACTCTGTTAGATTGAGAGAATTTCAACGATATCACACACGTCATATGAAGATTAAGAAAATCAAGTTACATAAGATATGCATATTTACAAGCATTTTAAAGTTCGTTACATGTCTAGAAATAAGATTTACCCAAAATGTGTTGTACCCTATAGGGTACAAATGGATATGAAGCTTGAGGAACTAAACACGGTACACACCTGATTTGTCTAACCTTATTACCAAAGTTTACCAGAATACACAAACTACACCACGTAAAAGAAAAATTATGAGATGGGAAATTACATCCATGTTTACATTTCTTCAGTGGTTATGCATATAGAAAATTTAGGATTTAAGTAGAAAATGTAGGATTTAAGTAGGAGTAAAGATTACCACTTTAATTCTGCTCCACTCCTAAAAACCCAGTTGACATTCCATTAGGCAATAAAACAGCAAAGTGGGGGGAAGGCAATTGCCAGAGAATATTGTTGAACATTCTCTAACTAAAACACTATTGATTAAAGAATACATTTCAAAACCACACCTCTATTATAAAGCCAAACTAAATCACACATGCCTAATGTAATTGTACATAAATTAAAGTATATTCTATCCTAATTTAAACACAAAGGGATGTTTGTGTGCGTGTGTGTGTGTGTGTGTGTGTGTGTGTGAGGAATGTCACGAGGCTGTAAAGTCGGGGGGGGGATATCAAACACATGGGCGTTGGTAAATGGCCCCGTGGGGAAAATTATTAACCAGCGCTGTCTTCTTAAGGACAAAGACGATGTGTTCGCCATCACATGATTCACTTAATGTGAAAAGCAGATGCCATTGTTGCTACAGCATATTTGCAGAATGTGCATCCTAAGTTATTTCCATTTATGTATAGCCAAGGGGAGTACTGCTGTGTCCATGCCTCAAGCTGTTGCTTGCTGAAGTGTATAACCCTGTCTGTACTAGTAAGCAGTGACAAAGCTGTGCTCATGGACTGGGCTGGATGTGCACAGTTTGTTGTGGATGTGCTGCTGACTAATGTTGTCCTGGATTGGGGGTCTGTTTGTTTTTCTTGTAGCCTGGGCGATGCATGTAAGTGCTGTGCTGTTTGAGTGTCCTGGTTATGCGTTTTACTGATGAGGCTCCTCTTAGGCTGTATGCTACAAGAAATAAATATTACATACCAATCTGATGTTTCAAAGTGTTTTCCTTACATATTTTTTTCTGATTATTTGTCTTAAGCCTGGGACACACCAAGTCACTTTTAAAGAGCATAAATTAAAATAAAAATCCAGAAGAATCTTGAAATTAAAATAATAATAATAATAAACAGGCTTACCCTTCAAAAAAGTCAGTGATGGCTCTTCTCTTCTTTCCCTTGTCCATATCTGAGAAAATAATGTAAGATGTAAGTTGTAATATTATATTTGTTGTCGTTACTGTGAATATATTTAAGAAAGCGCTCCATGTTAATCATGCTACTTATTAAGGTTATTAATGGTGATATACTTTGAACAGTGCACATGTAGGCATTTTATTTAATTAAAAAAAACGAATTTATCTTGAATGTAGTTACATAACCCTTTCATATTTTCAAGCAGAAGTTGTCATAGTTGGGTAAACTTCTATAGTGGTGAATGAGAGACTACATTAAATATATGTTTTGTCACAACAGTGTTTCTACAAGAGGGAAAAAATAGAAAGAATTTGATACGATTACAATGCTGATGACCATTAATCAATTTCGATCTCTTGATTCACTATCAATTCACATGAATAGGCCTACTATACTTACTTTTCTTGGGTTAAACTCAGTATTTTCTTGCATTAATTAATATTCACTTGTGTGTGCTTATACGAGTATCTTTTTAAAATGTATCATTTGAAAATCTAGTGTTTGATCATATCTAAATATTTATTCAAATGCAAAACCTAAAAATAACTAAGCAGTTATGACCTGCAATACTCTTTTGAGCAACTAGACTAGACACATGTATATTTATTAGAGTGGGTAAACAATGGCATTGCAAATGGAAATTATAATTTTTCTGGCCACAAAATGACTTTAATTTGCCTCTTTGCATTGAATTTAAAACCCTTTTCTCCATTTAACCTTAAATACTACACTAATTATATTAGGCTATACATAATAACGGTAAATAGAATACAATTCATAACAAAAACGGTTGATCTGCATGTTTGTCTTCGGCGTAATAATCAATGCATGTGTGTGTCACGCACAATTCGTGAGAGTTAGCAACCCTGCTTTGTCATCGTTGACACAAAAAAAGCCTTCACCTGATGAACATTTTCATCAGTAATAATGTCCTTAATTAAATTAACACTGTTTTTGAGTAGTTAAGGTTACTAGATTTAAAATTATTTGTTTAATTCAGAATGGGTGCAATGCTAGCTCCAAACAAGATTCTATTTTTCTCAGAATTACGTTAGATGGCTAATTACAACTAACAATCCGATAGTGAGCTAGCATCATAAGATAAAAAAAACAACTATTGACAGACCAAGATTATAATAAAAGTCACTGTCCGATTCTAAGATAAACACTTTTTCAGCAGCAGTAAATTAGGTGTACCAAACAATCATAAAACAAAGAAATATTATCTTACCGTCATTGTGAGGTAAAATAATGACGAAGGATCACTCTGCCAGCCAATCACACAGCGACGTCGCGCCCGCAGTCTGTAAATTCTTCAGAAAACAGCGTGTGGTGCACTTGAGCGTATTTTCAGACGCACATCTAATTTGAAGTAGCTTTTTATGGGAGCGGCAGCGCAATTTTTGGGTAAAAAATAGATATGGCTATGTCAAATATTGTTTCTACTTTAGTTTTAATGAAAAACCAGGGGACCCCCCAAGGTAATTTTTTTTGGGCCTTATGGGGGGTCCCTTGATGCTTATGGGGGGTCCTGGACTTTAGGCCCTGATTTTTGCTCGCTGACAGGTTTTGGGAGATCGCTGACAAATGCCTGAAATCACTGGCAAATCGGTGCTCATTTACGTGAGTGACAATCACACAGTGTGAATTATCAAAGACGCAATCTGAGAGAATCGCCGACGAGTCGCAGACGCCCGTGAGATATTCGGCATGCTAAATATCTGGAGCTGTCGCATTTCAAAATCCTGCTGTGTGAATGTGTTCTGACTGAAAACTACATCGGCGGTGACCTACAGCCAATGAGAGAGCAAGATACTGTCATAATCACTCGATGAGACAGGAAGCAAGTGCAAGAATATTTATTAGGTCACAAGTCAACAGTACAAGCAGGTGGATGGTGGGTGACGCAGGGACTAGATGGTCAGGATCCGTGAAGACGTGCTGTGACGGTGACGGTGACGGTGAGAAGACAGAGAATCCACGACGAAACTGGAACAGGACACGAGGCAGGAACACGAGGCAGGAACAGGACACCGGAACACCAACACGGAGGACATCAACAAACGATCTGACAAAGATGATACAACAACTGTGAGTATTTATAGAAGGGTGAATTGCTTGCAGCTGGTGAAGTGATGATGATCAGCTGGAGCGGATCAGGTGATGTCATACACTCACACCCACTACACACGCGCTCACACAACAACATAAACACGAGACTAAAAGGAACAGAGAATACGTCTACCGTGACAGTACCCCTCCCCCTAAGAACGCCTCCTGGCGTTCCCAGGCCCCCCTACCTGTCGATTGTAATCATCGATAAGGGAGTGATCCAGGATGTCTCTAGCAGGTACCCAACTTCTCTCCTCCGGACCGTAACCTTCCCAGTCCACCAAGTACTGAAATCCGCGTCCCCTCCGCCTAGAGTCCAGAATACGATTAACCGAATAAGTGGTCTCCCCATCTACGAGTCGCGGTGGAGGAGGAACCGGGACAGGCGGATTAATGTGAGAATGAAACACTGGTTTGATTTTAGACACATGGAAGGCGGGATGGATCCTCCTGTACGCGGGAGGCAATTTGAGGCGGACTGCCACCGGACTAATGATTTTGGTGACAGTAAACGGGCCAATAAATTTGGGTGCAAGCTTATTAGAGACGGTGCGCAAAGGAATGTTCTTAGTAGAAAGCCACACTTTTTGACCCACGACGTATACGGGAGGCTTTGACCTGTGGCGATCGGCCTTGGCCTTGGTGCGCGCTCCCACTTGGAGTAGAGTCTCACGGGCTCTCGTCCAAGTACGATGACACCTCTGAACAAAGGCGTGAGCGGAGGGAACCGCAACCTCGGATTCCAGACTGGGAAAAATAGGTGGCTGGTAACCTACACTACACTCAAATGGAGAAAGGCCCGTGGCCGACACTGGCAACGTGTTGTGAGCGTACTCCACCATAGAGAGTTGCTGGCTCCATGAGGAAGGATTCTTGGACACCAAACATCGCAACACCCTCTCCAAATCTTGGTTGGCTCTCTCGGTCTGGCCATTGCTCTGGGGATGAAACCCTGAGGACAGACTAACAGTCGCCCCCAGTAATCTACAAAACTCTCGCCAAAATTTGGACACAAACTGGGGTCCCCTGTCAGAGACCACGTCAATCGGGAGGCCATGTAAGCGAAAGACGTGGTCTACGACGGCTACCGCTGTCTCCTTAGCTGAGGGTAATTTGGGTAAGGGGACAAAATGGGCTGCCTTTGAGAACCGGTCCACCACAGTCAAAACGACCGTGTTCCCTTGAGAGGGTGGGAGGGCGGTAATGAAATCTAGAGCGATATGGGACCAGGGTCTCGAAGGAACCGACAGCGGTTGAAGTAACCCATCAGGAGGTCGATTGGAAGTCTTACCAGTGGCACAAACCGAGCAAGCCAAGACAAAATCGTGAATGTCACGAGCCATATGTGGCCACCAGAATCGTTGCTTGACTAAAAAACTAGTGCGATTAACTCCTGGATGACAAGCCACGTTGGAACCATGACCCCACTGGATAACGTCGGACCGTAATCCCTCCGGCACGAATAAGCGACTCGGTGGACCACCGGGCGGAGGCGTTACCCCTTCTAAGGCCTTCTGGACCCTCGATTCGATCTCCCATGAGAGTGTGGAAACGACTAGAGTTTCGGGCAAAATACACTCGGGAGTAGTCGGGCGTGCGGAAAAATCAAATATGCGAGATAAAGAGTCGGGTTTGATGTTCTTAGAACCCGGGCGGTACGAAATAGAAAACTCGAAACGACCGAAAAAGAGTGCCCACCGAGCCTGCCTGGAGTTCAGTCTTTTAGCAGTGCGGATATACTCTAAATTCTTGTGATCAGTCCAGACGATAAAAGGTACCCCTGACCCTTCTAACCAGTGGCGCCATTCCTCCAACGCTAGCTTAACTGCCAACAACTCCCTGTTGCCAATGTCGTAATTACGTTCTGCAGGGGACAACCGATGAGAAAAAAACGCGCATGGATGCACCTTGTCATCTACAGGGGAGCGTTGGGACAACACTGCACCTACTCCCACCTCTGACGCGTCGACCTCCACCACGAACTGACGTGATGGATCAGGGGCGACAAGGATAGGGGCTGAAACAAAGCGGCCTTTCAGTTTGGTAAACACAGCCTCGGCTGTGTTAGACCACCTGAACGTCGTTCTGGGGGAGGTCAAGGCAGTCAGAGGTGCGACTAGTTGGCTGAAATTGCGAATAAAACGCCGATAGAAGTTGGCGAACCCCAGGAACCTCTGCAGGGCCTTGCGAGAATCCGGGCTTGGCCAATCTACCACAGCCTTGATCTTCTCAGGGTCCATCCGCATCCCCTCAGACGACACGATGTACCCAAGGAAAGGAACTGACTGTGCATGGAATTCGCATTTCTCCGCCTTGACAAAAAGCCCATTCTCTAGCAACCTCAGAAGCACTCGTCTGACGTGTTGCACATGTTCCTGGAGAGAAGAAGAAAAAATCAATATGTCGTCCAGGTAGACATATATGAACTGATCGATCATATCTCGCAACACATCATTGACCAGTGCTTGGAAAACTGCCGGGGAGTTGGACAGCCCGAAGGGCATGACCAAATATTCAAAGTGCCCCCTAGGGGTGTTAAAGGCAGTTTTCCACTCATCCCCCTCCCTAATGCGAACCAAATGATAAGCGTTACGCAAGTCCAATTTAGTGAAGATGGACGCTCCCTGCAACCTCTCGAAGGCTGAAGACATCAACGGCAAAGGATAAGTATTCTTTACCGTGATGTTATTCAACCCCCGGTAATCAATACAAGGTCGCAGAGAACCGTCCTTCTTCCCCACAAAAAAGAACCCCGCCCCCGCTGGAGAAGAGGAAGGGCGAATGAACTTGGTTGCTAGAGAATCAGAAATGTATTTCTCCATAGCCTCCCTCTCCGGAATAGAGAGCGAATATAACTTGCCCTTAGGCGGAGACTTACCTGGCAGTAGATCTATTGCACAGTCATAGGGACGATGCGGAGGAAGAGAAGCAGCACGAGACTTACTGAACACTTCCTTCAGGTCCAGATACTCCGCGGGCACGTTAGACAAATCCCCTGTTTCCTCCTGAAAAACAGAAACAGGCACAGACGAACAAGCAGACACGAGACAAGACTTATGACATTCCTTGCTCCACTCCAGCACGACCTTGTGATGCCAGTCCACTCGAGGGTTGTGTTGGATAAGCCAGGGATGTCCGAGGACGACGGGTGCCAGGGGTGAATCCATGATATAGAATGAAATAGTCTCAGAGTGGTTGCCAGAAGTGATGAGGGTTAATTCTTCAGTGGATAGTGAAATAGTGGGAAGTGTCTGTCCATTAAGAGCGTGAACTGCGATTCTGTTAGTGAGGGGTTTGAGGGGAATCTGTAACTGTAGTGCGAATGAGTGGTCCATAAAATTACCCTCAGCCCCAGAATCCAGAAGTGCTCGACAGTCGTGCTGGTGGACTGACCATCTTAGTCTTACCGGGAGGAGCGTGGAGGTAGATGTAACAGCTGATGAGGTCTTCCTGGCGGAGATCCCACCCGATAGTAGCCTCAAGTTTACTATCGGGCTTGGCCTTTTACCGGGCAGTTATATGAAAAATGTCCCGCTCCCCCACAATATAGGCAAAGGCCCTGGGACCTCCGCCTCTCCCTCTCCTCCCGGGAAAGCCGAGCTCGACCCACCTGCATGGGCTCGGGATCGTAGACGGGGCTGACCACGTCCCTGCCGTTGGATCTTGAACCGTCGACCCCTCCGAAGGTACGGGTGGACGGGACTCGGCGTTCGACCCTGGATAGCCGAGCGTCCACCCGCAGAGCTAAATCGATCAACCCGTTCAGTGTGGTAGGTAGATCCAAGGCGTAGATCTCCTTCTGGACGTGGTCAGCCAACCCATGCAGGAACATATCCCACTGCGCCTCCTCGTTCCAGCCACACTCCGCCGCCAGGGTCCGGAATTCGATAGAAAAGTCTGAAACTGATCTTTCACCTTGTCGAAGATCCGCCAATGATCTGGCAGCCTCTCTCCCCGAAAGCGCTCGGTCAAAGACCTTCCTCATCTCGGCGGAGAGGGTCTGGAACGAGGTGCAGCATGGATGTTGGTTCTCCCACACCGCCGTTCCCCAGAGTGCTGCCCTCCCAGTCAATAACGTAAGAACATACGCCACTTTGGTCTGTTCTGTGCTGAAAGTCTGTGGTTGAAGAGCAAAGTGCATTGAACAACGCGTCAAGAATGCTCTACAAAAAGCTGGTTCACCTGAATAAGGCTCTGGTGTGGGTAGACGCGGCTCAGACTGGGAGGGTCTCGCTGGTGTTGCAGGAGGAACGGCTGGTGTGGGCGGCGCAGCGGGAATCTGTAGGCGATGGATCTGCTGGGTGAGCTCGGACACCTGCGTCACCAGGGCTTGTACTGCGCGACCCGTGTCGCCGATCTCTTGTTGCTGTGAATCCATTCTACGGATACTGTGATGAATGAACTCTTCAATTGATCCAGAAGACGCGCTCGCTGCTTCCATTCCGCGGTCAGATCGTTCTGTCATAATCACTCGATGAGACAGGAAGCAAGTGCAAGAATATTTATTAGGTCACAAGTCAACAGTACAAGCAGGTGGATGGTGGGTGACGCAGGGACTAGATGGTCAGGATCCGTGAAGACGTGCTGTGACGGTGACGGTGACGGTGAGAAGACAGAGAATCCACGACGAAACTGGAACAGGACACGAGGCAGGAACACGAGGCAGGAACAGGACACCGGAACACCAACACGGAGGACATCAACAAACGATCTGACAAAGATGATACAACAACTGTGAGTATTTATAGAAGGGTGAATTGCTTGCAGCTGGTGAAGTGATGATGATCAGCTGGAGCGGATCAGGTGATGTCATACACTCACACCCACTACACACGCGCTCACACAACAACATAAACACGAGACTAAAAGGAACAGAGAATACGTCTACCGTGACAGATACAGGGCAGCGGGACGTTCAGGGAGGAGTTATAGACCAGAATATCAGTATTTGAATAGATATATTTACAATTATATCAAACAGAAACAAAGCACAAACATGTGCTTGACCCACAGCAACAGCAGCACATTGCAAAATTATTTATTTACCCCCAACTGTCTTTGCAGAACACACAGTCCTTGCTCCCCTTGTCTTCCCAGCCATTTCCTCCTGCATAATCTGTTTATTTTTACTCCTTTTCACCGCAGATCAGCGCGCAGACAATTTGGATTGCAAGCTTTTTGCAGGCTATCAATTTTAATAACAATTTCAGTCTCGCATGAGAACTCCAGTCTCACGCACATGTGATCTTGTGTCATTTCCTTATCACTTCTCGCGTGTGTTTGGTTGTGAAACGTAGTTTGCAGACCAGACAGAAGTTGTCGGCGATTCTTTCTTTTGTAAAGTCATGTGGTGTGAAACCTCCTGTCCCCGATCCATCGTGCAGTGTGCACACACCAGCAACTGAATGTTACCCCAGATAGTCAATGCAGTGTGAAAAGAACAGTGACCCGACTACATTGAAAATCGTGCAGTGTGAACTTGGTATTATGGGCACAACACAACCTGCACTCGCAGAGTGGTGCACGTCCCGGGCAGACTGAACTAGTGAGCATACATGCTGTCCCGGGACAACATGTTCCTAGGGGAATGGACCCTCAATTCCCAGACGGTTCAAACGATTTGGAGTATCTTCGACAAGGCAGAGGTCGAACTCTTCGCCTCAGAAGGCAACTCTCACTGCCCAATATTCTTTACAAAGGGCAGGGATGCGCTGGCCCATGAATGGCCCAGCCTCCCCCTTTTAGGCCTTTCCCCGGTCGCGCTACTCCCTCAGGTCATCAACCGGATAGGGGAGGGCAGTCCTTCTGGTGCCGTCCTTCTGGTGGCCCCTCTCTGGCTGATCCAACCTTGGTTCCCTGAGTTGATTCGGCTGCTAGCAGCAGCCCCATGGCCAAAGACCTCCTTTCCCAAGTGAACAGGACAATCTGGAAAAATCTGCTTTTCTTCCTACAGGAGCTAATGGACGAGGGTCGACTCCCTCCATGCTCAAAGTCTTTGTGGCGGCCATAGCAGCATACCATGCTCCTGTAGCCGGCCAGTCGCTGGGTAAAGCAACTTGCAAAGTTCGCTTCTTGAAAGGGGCAAGGAGGCTCAACCTGCCTCATCCTCTTACCATACCCTCTTGGGATCTATCAACGGTCCTTAGGGCCCTCAAAGGGCCCCCCTTCGACCCGCTACGGCTACTTTTGTTTAAGACCACACTCCTGTTAGCCAAGGCACGGCTACGTACCTAAAGTGCTCTCTACTCCGTTTAGAGCACAAGTTATTTTGCCATCTGCTCTTTCCGCTTCAGAAGACGAGCAACAATTACACTTACTCTGCCCTGTCCGGGCCCAGATTAGGCAGTCAAAGCAGCTCTTCGTATGCTTTGGTGGCCGCACCAGGCTTATGCTTCGATAGGCTTTCAGTGCCCCATCAGCGTCAAAGCACATTCCACCAGAGGCATGGCCTCTTCCTGGGCGTGGTCCAGTGGCGTGTCTATTGGTGGCATCTGTACGGCAGCCGGTTGGTCCTCGCCATCCACCTTCGCCAGATTTTACAACTTGGAAGTCATGCAGAACTTAATGTAGTCATTTGACCATTAAAACAGACATGTTGATCTGCTTTATGCAGAAATGTTTTCTGAAAACACCTGCAATTGCTGCAAAAGAAGCTACTTAACAAGAGGTCAAGAGCCCAACTAAAGCAAACACTGCACAACTAAAGCAAACTAAATATTTTCAACCAAATATCAACATCTAAACCTCTGTTAATTCTCAATAAGAACTGCTGTAGATGTCTGACAGAAATAAAGTCAATCTGGTTAGTAATAAGTGAAGCTGGTAATACTGTCTGTGGAGTTGTTTAATCCTCCTCTGCTGAGATCTTGAGAGATTTAATGTCTTTTATCTTCAGTTGATTTCATCTAAGGCTGTGGCTGAAGAAAGTTGTAGTTTGTCTTCTTATTTCTCTTTCTTTCAGTGCTTGTTCACAGCAGGTATTTGAGTGATTGAAAGAATGTTTCAGGAACATCATACTAACCTTTAAATAGCATTCTACTAACATTCAGGAAACTGGACATTTTTATGTTCTTGGAATGTTACAAATCAACGTTCCTAGAATGTTGAACTGTTAATCAAAATTACGTTGAAAGAATGTTTGAGGGACCTTTTTAAAACAAGTTCCTCTAACGTCAAGCAAACTGAAAAAAAAAAAGTACGTTCCCAGAACCAACACTCAATATTTAGAGAACATTCTCATAACAAAAATCTGTTAGCTGGGATGCAATTGTTCTAAATGCTTAGTCCAAGTCAGTCTTCAGTTAGATCACAGTGTCCATTTATTTGTATTTAGGGGGAGACAGACAGTTGATAATCGAAAAAAGGAAAATGACAGACCAGCATCCCAAGATCTGAGTTCCCAGGAAACAGACAGTATGCATGTAGGACCAGTTTAAGCATTTAAGATATTTGCATGTCTTTGAAGAACCTCAGTAACCTGCAGATTTATGTGTTTTGCTTGAAATTATATAAATAGGACTTATGCAACTGTTCTAAATGCTTAGTCCAAGTCAGTCTTCAGTTAGTTAGATCACAGTGTCCATCTTATTTGTTTTTAGGAAGAGACACAATAGGGACATTTCCATCACTGATAATGAGAGCAGGGAAAGAACAGAATCGAAAAGAGAAGATCAGTCAGTGGCAGTGTATCTTCAGCCAAACCAACCATCAGACCTGGCAGTTCCTAAAGTGAAGGGAGAAAGGATGTTCAAACCTACATGGTTTAAAATTTGGATCTGGTTAGAGTGGATTTAAAGGGGATTGAAATGCTCATTTTCACTCAATCTCCTGTTAAACTTGAGTACCTATAGAGTAGTATTGCATCCTTCATATCTCCAAAAAGTCTTTAGTTTTATTATATTTATAAAAGAAAGATAGGCTGTACCGAGTCTTTCCGGAAAAAAACGAGCGGCTGGAGGCGGGCCGTGTGGGCGAAGCTAAAGCTGTGCTGACGCGCCGATTGCTAACAACACACAGAGACATTTGAAGCAGTTTTACTCACCGCCTGCGAGCGCGAACCTTTATCATTGTGACTGCTCGATCCTTAAGCATTAGACGATCTGCAAATCCGTCGATCTGGGCTTTGTTTATAAAACAAACATCGTCGAAATGCAGGGAACAAACAGTCTTGCACAACTCCGTTTTTGCCCCGGAAAAACAAACTGCATCCACTGTTCCTGTAACGCTGGGTTCTTTGGGAAGCTGAACACGGTAAGCTTTCCCTCACATCCAAAAACACACTTTGGAGACATTCTTGAACAAATCCTATGCAGCGCTGCCGATGATTTCCTGTTGATGTGCGCGGTCTCGCTCTCCTCTGGTCGACGTGTGCGCGGGCGCGCTTTTCCGAGAGAAATGCTCATATAAGGAGTTCCACTCTCGTCTACGTCATTAGATCCACGTTCGGAAAAAAACAGCCGAAACTTGTACCAACCCGGAAGTAAGATTTTCGGCACAGAAATTCTCCGTTATTCGTCCAAAATATTTTTTTTAAACTTTGGCCATGTTTAGCATGAGAATCCATCTCTTTAACACTGTAAACAACTCTGAATACATGAAACACCATTGTACCCCCCCCCCCCCCCCCTTTAAGGAAAAACATTTAGTTATACATGTAGAGTAGCAATGGATCTGAAATTGATACCATTCTCAAAATGTACCAGTGATGCCTTCACTGTTAAAGGGTTTTCAAACTGGAAGCATGGACCAGAAATATTCAGAGGTCATGAGGCATCTTCAAGCCGTAAGGAGGCCACTCTAAAATGGCTTCACTACTCTAGAAGTACATCTGTTAGCACACAGATTATGTCTGCAAAGCAAAAAGAGCAAGCACAAGCAAAAGAAGCATTCATAAAAATCCTTGAATCATTCAGTGTATTTGGTGAGCAGGGTCTTCCGTTCAGGCACAGTACAGATGCAGGCAGCCTTTAAAGGCGAGATAAATACTGCTTCCATGAGAGATACAGAATGAACTCCTATAAATATGACGGCCTCAGAGGGTACAAGAGCGATTTCTGCACAGATTAGGAATGATAGATTGTTTAGTCTAATACTTGACAGTCCATGAAGGAACTAAATTAATTTGTTATTCTGCGTGTTTCACATGACGTTGTTGTTCATGAGGATTTCAACCCAGCTAAAGATGCTGCTTCTACTGTGTCGATAATCAAGGATGCTTTCATTCGCTTTAATCTCGAACTCTCTGATCTTCGTGGTCAGTGTTATGATGGAGCCGCTAACATGGCTGGCTGTGTCAGTGGTGTCCAAACACGCATACAAGTCGAACAGCCAAAAGCCATGTTTGTTCATTGCACGACTCTCTGAATTTGGCAATATAGTATTCTGTGCGGTCCATTTCAATTACAAGGGATGCCATTGATTATAAAGGGACAGTTCACCGAAAAATGAAAATGATGTCATTAATTACTCGTCCTCATGTTATTTTCGGTCATCTTCAGAACACAAATGAAGATTTTTTTGATGAAATATTTTTTTTTATTGTTTTACTTGCATTTTTTCTGGCACATTTAGTTTAAATTAATATTAATAGCTCAATTTTTACTCTTAGAGTAGTAGTGCCACCCCTGCAGTAGAGGTGTACTTTTTAGTTTTTTCAAAGAAAACACCATTGGATTTATATATATATATATACACACTGTAAAAAATGATTTTTTGGTGAAGTAAATACTACTGAAAAAAAAACAATGTAATTTACATGAAAAAGTTAGTTCAGGCAAGAATTAAAAAAACGAAGTAAATTCCATATCAGTACTTAATTCAAGCGAGTAGAAATGAAAGCGTAAATATCAACTCAATAAAATTAAGTAAAAATTACTCAACTTTTCTGATACTGGGGTTCCCATCATGCACTGGACCTTGAATAATTAATGAGGTTAATTTTTCACTGGTTTCCAGCTGTATTTACACTGTTTTATCATTGCTTTTGTTGTCAGGATTAGTAACTTGCCATTTTGTGACATTCTATAAATGACTGGTATAATTTAATATTATTGTTTGAGTGAAATGTAATGCAAAGGAATTTTCAACTAAATCGATATTAATCAACCTTTTACTAGCCAAGTTAAAATTACTTATTTTCTTTGTTACTTTCACTTAACTAGGTTAAGTAAAGTTTACTTAATTCCATATTCCAAGTAAATTTAACTTAAAGATTTCTAATTAAAGCTACTGATAAATATGTTTAGGTTTTTACTTGGCAAATCTTTGTAAATTTACTAGCATTTTCTGAGTGGAAAAAGTTGCCTAGCTTTTTTCAAGTAAATCCTACTCCAAATCCTACTGTTCTAATACGGTACATTTTCAGTAACAATATGCTCACTATGAAAAAAAAAAAGCTCACTATGTGTGTGCGTGCATGTGTGTGTGCGCGCATGTGTGTTTTCAGTGGCTGTTGAACCGGTCTGAACAGTATCGCCTGCGAGTGGATAAGACTTGCTGAATGAACAGATCAGACAGGCAGGAAAAAGAGCAAAAGGGAGCAAATACTGAAAGAGAAAGGGAAAGAGAAAACAACTCAGAAGAAAATATGGACACGCAAAGACTGGCATAAGGAGGAATGCAGCAAACAGAAAGGATAGCAGAGAAAGATAGGGTGAAAGTCTAGAGTAATGACATAGCTATAAAGACAGTCACATGTAACTTGTATTTAAATATATGGAGGAGTCAGTCTAATGAGGCCTGCATGGAGATGTCTGTCTCAGAACGCACACATACTGTATCTAATCTTCTGTCTCTGCCATCACAGTGAGTATATGTGTGTCTACTTATGTGTTTGTATTAGTTATAGATATGCATTGGGGACAAAAGTATATGTTTTTTAGGGTTTAATTAGTGTGTAGTCATTATAACTCATATCATATAGAAAATAATAGATTATGTCCTCATTTACCCAACTAGATAAACATTTATGGACAGATGTGTATATGTTATGATTCCTGAAGAGGTGAATGCATGTTAAGAATTATGATAGTATGATTACATTGCTTTTGTTTGAACCGTTCAGGTATTTTTGCAATGCATTTGTTTTGCAAACAAGACTTTCTAACATTAAACACAGAATTTCTCTACGATCCTGCACATTTGCTTTAATAACATGTAACAATCCTGTCTAAAAAAACTGGCGATGTAATATTTGGCATTTTCATGTAATATCACACTGTATAACACAAGTCTAGATGTTGCTTTTCAGCTGAACATGGCTAAAAACAACAACACTTGCCACGTATGTAACCTGCAGTCGAGCTGAATACCGAAGGATTGTGAAGAGTGAGTGAGTCAGGCTAGACAATCCAGTTTACAACCTCATTCTTCACTCTCCTGTCACTTCAGATTCTTTACTTCATGGCTAATTTACTTGAAAGACACTGTTTCAGAGCATAGTTTCAGTTAGAAATGTGTAGGAGCAGGATTGGACCGTGCAGAAGCAGTAAAATAACATGGCACTTGCTAAGCTAGGATTGGACAGTAATGTTTTAAAGCGGGTCATTTTACCAGTGATAAGAGAAAGATTACAGCTGCCACTTCTATCATCTACTTTTATCTTATCGTTGGTAGTGAACTCCACCAACTTGTTTTGTAATGATTAACTCTCTGAGAAAGGACATCGGCTGGAGGTTTTCATCCTCTGATGTTCTTAGCCCAAGAATCCCACCGAGAGGCTAAATCCATCCTCAGCCACTGTGTTATATAGACATGCTGTTGTCTGGGGATCTTTTGGCAAGTGTTATATTAAGTCAAGGCACCTTTATTTCTACACTGCTTTATGCAAAACAGAATTATACAATACAGCTTCACAGTAACAAAAAAGGAAATACCAGAATGAATGATGCAAACTTCATCGAATATGAGATTCTGCTGTAAAGCAGCTCTGCAGAAGACAATAGTGTCGTTATTCAGCTCGAGTCGGTTCATGCTTTGTTCTCATCCGATTGCGTGTCAGTGTAGTCAAATCAATAATATATCTGAATATTAATGTCCCCAACTAAGTAAGCCAAAGGTGACAGTGGCGAGGAAGCCAAACTCCATCTGTGACAGAAATGGAGAGAAAGAAAAATAAACCTTGGGAAAAACTAGGATCAGTCTAGGGGGCCGGATCTCTTTTGGACGAAATGAATGAATGTGATTTATAATTCCTGCATCTCTAGACTCTGTGGACTTTTTAAGTGGATATTTCAACCTCCTGAGACCCAGAAAAAAAAAAGTTTTTTTTTATTTAGTTTTTTTTCATGTCATCACATTGTTTAGAGCATAAGAAACAAATGGTAAAAAAAAAAAAAAAAAAAAAAAAACCTTTTTGAAAAATTATGTTTTTATATGTTATGCTATGAAATTATATAGGCAAACACAATGGGATTTTTTTTTTCAATCACCAATAAATTTGGGGATTTCAGGATTTTTTTTTAACCAAAATTTGTATAAAGATGATTCTCAACTATGTTCTGAAAGAAATAACGGAATGAATTGATACACCATTTTACTTTATGCAATATGTGGGTAAAATGGCCATAAATGAATATTCCCATTCAATGCAATGTATATATTACACTGTATATCTAATGTGCACATTAATGTGTGCAACATTTAATGAAAAAAGAAGTGTAATAATTGGAGTAATAATTGGCAACATTTTAATAATAATATCTAATATTTCATAGGAATATTGATGTATAACTTATTTCCATATTCTCTTGTTGTGTCTCCCATAATACCTGATAAACATGATGTAAGTCCTGATGTCCTCTACAGTGGGCATGTATGAAATCAACGCCCTGTTCTGGAGCAGAAAGTCATTTTTTGATTTGAAACCCCATAACATTTCCCTGAGATGTTGGTTTATGAAATACAATTTGAAAAGTAATGTGATTTAAATTATAATTACAATATATTATCATATTTCCATACATGTGCTACATTTGATCACTAAATAAATGTCAGACATGTTTAAAGACCAAGGAGAAGTTGTTTTCATGGTGAAACCTCCAAACATTTGGTGTCTCTGAAAAGCCCTGAACGTGCTCTTTACAGGACATGTCATGTGACATGTGACATGTATGATGTCAGAGAAATTCACTAAAAAATAATGTCCACTACAGTAGACAAATGTCTATTCCTGGGTCCCATGAGGATATTTTAGCATTCAGGGTTAGTAAATAATGACAGAATTTTAATTTTAGGGTGAATTCGTTTAGACATCGATGTTGTTTTATGAACATATTTGCAGTTATTGGGCCTATCCCAAATGGCACACAGCATGTACACTCACCGTCTGATAATCTGTTACATATGCAGGACTGTAGAGCGGGTCACATTTGTCATTTTAGGTTTCATCACGTGCCCTTTTACAGCTTTATACATCCTCGATGCAGACGTTCACCCCGAAGCCCAACAGTCAGATCGGTCATTTAAAAGTCATTTAAGACAATAATGTGTGGACTTGGAGGAAGATTGAAGTGGAAGACCACGAGGACCTAATGTGTGCCAAATAATAAAGATCAAATAAATGACTTTTTTTTTTTAAAAATGTTTATGAATGTCTTTCTGGTCAGAAAAATTTTGAAGCAATTTATGCAGTCTCATCAGACTAACAGAGCAATACAGAGTCAAAACTAATGCAAAATAATGCTTTTGTCTGGTTTCCAGTCCAAATATCAAAAAATTCTTAAATAAAGATGCATTTACTAGTAAAAGGCCATAAGATATTATGTCTTGTTTTCTAGGGAAATAAATCAAAATTAAGACAGTTGTTGCTTAAAACAAGCAAAATGATCTGGCATTTGGGTAAGAAAAATAATCTTAATTCAGACAGAAACAAGATCATTTTTCTGACCCCATTGGGAGATCATTTTGCTTGTTTTAAGCAACAAGTCACTTAATTTTTCCCTAGAAAACAAGCCTATTTATTTTATGGCCTTTTACTACTTTAGTAAATGCATCTTGATTTAAGAATTTTAGAAATTTAAAAATACTAAGTTAGAAAGGCATTTTTGCAGTGTGTGGACATTTGCTGCTTTCGCAGCTCAGATTACCTGACAGCAACATAGTGCCGACCCAGATCCGTGTGGAATCCACGTGTACCGGATGTGGGCTTGATCTGGGCCGAACTATTATGCTGGAACTATCCAGCTTTCTTGTGTGCATGTAAACGGACTGTAAACTGGGATAAAAGAAAGTATTTTAACATCCCCAAGAGAAATCACCCACTCTTCTTCTGTCTCCTCTCTCTGAAGCTCAGGCGATTACCATCCAGGTGTCGGGGAACAGCGTCACGGCACCAGTTCAGGGAAGTGCACTTTTCTCCGTGGACATCGCATGCATCGGGACTCCGACAGTCAGATGGACGTTCAGTTCGGTAAGCGGACAGCAGAGGATCGCAGCTTGGGTCCTCGGCGGCTCTGCGAATGTCACGCAGATGTACGAGGGAAGAGTGCAAACGCATCCCAACGGTTCTTTAACCATATCCAGCTTACGTCTCCAAGACTCCGGCTATTACATCATCACTGTGACAGACATGTCTGGTAACAGCAAAGATATGGGTCTGGTACTGAGTGTAACTGGTGAGTAGCTTTAAAGATATGTGTCCTTCAGGGTGTCATCCCTATGTTCCCACAGCCCTATATTCCCACGACCCTATGTTCCCACATTTCTGAGAATTTTTTTTTTACTGAAAATTTTGTCAATTTAGGCCCTATGTTCCCACAACCATATGTTCCCACAGCCCTATGTTCTCTCAAGATTTTTTTAATTTCAAAGATTTTTCATGCAGGGTAGGTTTTAGTGCTTGTGCTGGTACCAGGATAGCCCAATTACATCCCAGACAAGTCTCCCTCCTGTGAGGGGTAGGTTTAGGTATGTTAACTAATTAAGCCCTAGTCCCCTATGAAGGGTTAGGGTTAGGGTTAGAGTTAGAGAATTCTAGAAAGGTAATTGTGTGCTGTGTCTAAATTGCACTAACTCATGGAGGTGAGTTTAATTTTGCTATAAGGGTTCGTCACTCAACCCTATGTTGGAGTAGCGGTGTTGGAAGGGGTGTAAGTGACTACCAAATTGGGAGAAATGGGGATAAAATCTGATGCAAATTGATGATAAAGGAAATGTGGGAACACGGGGCCTAATTTTGGAAAGAAAAAAAACCTTGGAAATGATGGAACATAGGGCTGTGGGAACATAAGGCTGTGGGAACATAAGGCTGTGGGAACATAGGGCTGTGGGAACATAGACATGATCCCGTCCTTCACTTGCACCAGCTTATGCTGTGCTTTGTAAAGTGGTCTGGCATCAGATGCTGATTATCCAGTTGAATTGAACAGTGTTTAATCATTTTTTTTACCAGTAAATAAATTAAATCATTAGAAAAGCAATGTGAAAACGTAATAATAATAATAATAATAAAAAACACATTACTGGTTACTTCCAAAAGGTCTCAATGAATATGCATTGTTACCCCAAACACTGGCTGGACTGTATGTTAAATGTCACTGTCACAGATATAGTCTATCATGTTTGTAAATGCACTGGGTCTCTGCAGTCTGGGATATCAGCTTGCACATATTTTAGAGAGTTTTTTCATATAATTCACATATGTCAGCTGGCACAACGTTTTAATATAACTTTCCCATTTTTGCATTGAACAAATGCTGCATGTTTCAGAGGTGCTGCACGAGGACGTGCCGTTCTTGGTTGTGTTCATCATTGTGCTGGCGACGCTGGCTGCTTTTCTAATGCTGTGTGTGTGGCTCTTGAATAAACTGTACCGCTTCATAAAAGCCTGGATACAAAGGAGATGCTTACCAGGTAACAAGCTACATTTACTGTAATTCACCTTTAAAATGATGTAGCAGAATCTTTTATTTTAAGAGGCTTATAAATAAGGAAATGTCAGACACAAAAAATGTGCAAATGTCTTATTCAGTGTGTGCATTCCTGATATGTTTGATACCAAAACAAACATTGTTTTCTTCCATTGTAATTTAGTCTTTAGCCATTTTATGAAAGGTTTTTACAGCAAAAAAACCCACTGTCAATCACTTCAGAATGAGCATGCTTACTGAGTTCTGCTTTCTCGCTATATACAGTATTTATCAAAGATCTATAACTGAAATTAGCTCAATTTCACAAAGATCAGATGAATGCTGAAGTTTGAAAAAGTAGCTTGGCAGTGAAACTGAAAATGGCGGCACATGGCAATCATGGGAATCTCAAAATGAATATAAGTTAATTATGAGCATGAGTATAATACAAGCATTTTTGAACATTTTGCAAACATTTGCATTTTATGACAAATGTATAAATGGCCTACACCCAATATAGCCTTAAAGTGTGTCATTTGATTCAGTATGCCCTTAAAAACAATAAAAAGAGATCAGTCCGAAAATTTATATTTTACGCAAAATAGGTGGTGCTGTGCATTATGTGAATTTAGTTGGCTCACGTTATTTATGTTTCGGGACATCATGAGCATAGATGCTTCACGGTGCATTGTGGGACTTTTTAGGGAGCAAACATTTCATTGCACTGAAAGGATTTTGCGATTGAGACGGCTCCTAAAACGGCCGACTCCCTGATCAGTGCGCTCACTACTGGACCAGGGATAGAGACGCACACATGGTCTATCAATACCTTTTAATATCTTTTAGCCAGCATCTAGCGATAATGTGAGCCAAACCAGATCCAATGAGTGGTAAAGGAATTCATCAGTACATTTTTCATTCAAAACTGAACAATGGCACGCATTCGACGCAAAACAAAATAGAAATTTGACTCTATGCAATACTGTTCAAAAGTTATTAGTTCAGTTAGAGAAACTCTGAGCAGTTGGCAGCGCTAGAGGGTTTGATACGAGACCCCTAATTTACATATATGTATATGCTCATAACTGTTTTGCCAGATTGTTTTCCATAGACCCAAGAGCAGAATAATAATAATGCGGCTAATAAATGTTATAGGAGCCTTCCCAGCTTTGGTGCTCGGCCCTTAATAACTCATTTGAGTGTTTGGATTGGGTTGTGAACGCTGTACAGTAGGTATAATGTAAAAGTCTTTTGTTTGTAATCTATTTAAAAAAAAAAAAAAGTTAAATCTCTGTATTGGTATGGAGGACACTCCTTTGCCACCTATACCTGTTTATAATATCATGTATAAAGAGTGTATGAGGCACAAACACAATGATATCTGTTCTATTTACAATTGGCAGCCTAATCATAAGGGCTTCACTTTTACCACATTCCCTCTTCAGAAAATGATTTACTCCGTGAAGGGAATGTTCTGTGTTTGCTGGACGGATAATGAAAGATTAGCGGATCTGATTGGTCTGAAGAGATCACTGAGCAGTGGCTCTCATCACAAGATGAATATACATCTTTCTATGTATGCCCAGCTCTACACAGTTGTATTGGGTAGTGAGGCGAGGGCTTCAGATATTACTGTGGACAATGGTGGGACCTTGAAGTGAAAAAGGTTGAGATCCACTGTAAAAGAGAAACGAACCCATCGCCTTGGAAATGCCAACTCTACTGCATAAAGAGACCAAATTACCCATTCAATATGAAGTTTCGTACTTCGTTGACTATGTACGTCGCTGTCTTGGCAGCACCAAGTGGCCACACAAATGCTTATAAGACACCCTAAACTAATAGTACCAATAGTAACATGCTATGTGTCTCAATGTGCATAAATGTATTATATTTCATTGGATTATATCACACACACTCACTGACAGGACGGAAGAGAAAATGATCAGATAATTTGTTTCTATTAGAAAGACTGTTTAGCAGAATATGCATGTTTATCAACCAATTTGTGCGGTTTACATATTTTCTGTAGGATGTAATATTAAATGCAACTGAACTGAACCTCAGTATTGTATTGTGCACAGAGCACACGGAGACCGAACTACAGCCACTGTGACGAAAACACACAGCCAACCGTGTCTGAGCCGCTCATTAAAGTGTTGGAGATGAAGAGGACGAGCTGAGCGAAGAACTTTCCCAACCAGAGTTTCCCTCTTAAGTCCCAGATGATCGTTCAGTCAGCGGGGCAGATCTCCAACGTCTGGTCCAGAAATAGAAAATATATATTACGAATGTATTCACACCACTTCATTTATTTCTGCCTCATGTTAAACTACTTTAAAAGTTTCACATCAATCTACACCCCATACACCATAATGACGAAGCAAAAGAACAGATTTGAGACAACTTTGTAAATTTATTACAAATAAAACACTGAAATCGCATTGGATAAATGCGTCTGCTAAATGATTAAATGTGAAAATCACATTGCATAAGTATTCATACCCTTTTCTGGGACACTTGAAATTTAGCTCAGGAGCTTTCCAATTTCGCTTGTAGATATTACTACACTTCGAGTGGAGTTAACATGTGTAAAATCAATTGAATGGGTATGATTTGGAAAGGCACACACCTCTCAATAAAAGGTCTAACACCGGCTGAAAATGCATATCAGAGCAAAAACCAAGTAGTGAGGTCAAAATAACTTTAGAGCTCAGAGACAGATCAGGGGAAGGAAAGAAATCTGCCTTGGTTAGAGCGGTGACCGAGAGGCTGATGGCCACTCTGCTGGAGCTCCATGATCACATATGAAGATGGGAGAAACTTACAGAAGGACAAACATCACTGCAACACTTCACTGATCTGGGCTTTATGGCAGAGTGGCAAGGCCCAAGTTTCTCCTCAGTGAAGACACATGAAAACTCAAAGAAACTTCTCAGGTCTGATGAAGCTCAGAAACCAGGCACTGCTCGTCATCTGCACAATACCATCTCGACAGTAACGTGTGGAGGATCAGCATCATGCTGTTGGTGTTCTTCAGCGGCACGGACTGGGGAAGGAAAGCTCAACGCAGCAAAATATAGAGTTAGCCTTAATGAAAACCTAGTCCAGAGCATTCAGAGCCTCTTTTCCCACTTGAGGCTTACGGGTTTGAATACTTATGCAATGTACCGTAACTTTTTAGTAAATTTGCAAAGTTGTCACAAATCAGTTTTTTTGCTGTCATTATGGTGTGTTTGGAGTGTAGATTAATGTGAAAAGAAAAACGTGTATATATATATATGTGTGTGTGTGTGTGTGTGCAATATAAAGAGGCAGACATGCTGTATTATGCCTGTTGCAGGAATATTTGTCTATGTATTTTGTCTGCATTTTTTGTTTTGTTTTTAATGGATATGGGTTTTTAACGGTTATTTGATATTGCTAGTGCTAATTTCCATCTGTGTGTCATGTACCAATCCTAACAGATTTACTCCGTTATAAGTTTCAGTGTGCAAATGTCAAATAGATTTGAATGTGGCCCAATGTGATGATTACTATTGAGCAACATCTAGCAAATATTTAAAGAAAATTCCTGATTTTTGGCCAAACCAGGCCTGACCTTTTTGATCCTATAGCTTTAAAAAACATCTTTGCATAATGATGATTTCCTGCACTGGTTATACTCATTAAATGTAAAATGTACTCATTAATTGATCTTTTATTTGTCTAATTTGATCTTTTCTAACTCTAAATTTTCCTGTGTATAACAGGAAACTTGTTATAACAACAAAAGAAAAATGCATAGCTTTAAGTACAAATGTTTTATTTCCAACAAGCGTTTTGGCCATCGTTGGCCCTTTCTTAGAAAAATGTCTTGTCAACTCCACGCTTGAAGCTCAAGAGCACTTCAGGAGTCATTTACAGATCGGGGGAAAGCAACATGTCAAAGGAGTGTGAGACCGAGAGAGACGAGGCCACAAGCGATGAGCTTCAGGGACACGGTGTCAGTGCGGCCATTAGCAGCTCCATTTTGTAGACGAAGTTCCTTCCCTCCATGCGGCCCCAGTGCACCTCCTTGTAAGGACCCCTCAGGTGGGTCCACTTGGCGTCCTGCACCACGTCACTCTTGGGCAGCTCTTTGGCTTGACTGCGCGGGAACTGAACCAGCACCTTGCAGCCGCTCTCGGGACCGTTGCGCACTACAGACAGAGAGAGAGAGACGGGAGACATGAGTGTGAGAGGGATACTCCAGGGTCAAACTTTAACTCCTCCTACAGCATCTGTATGCAGGCTTGTTTTGTGCCATGTAATAAACAAGGTAAAGGCAACTTTTTTATGGCCCTGTTTACACCTGATATTGAGATGCGTTTTAGTCGATCGGATCACAAGTGGACGACACTAAATTTCGATTCACAAGCTTGTAATTTGATTCGATTCAATATTGATTATTTTGGATATCAGGTACAATACATGGCAAATTTTCTCAAGGAAAACAAATCTCTTAACTAATGCTGTAAACTATGGGAGTCAGTTGTAGCCTATAGGCTTCATTAGCCTACTATAATATTGAAGGTAAAAATTAACTGATTTGTATACAAACGCTTAAAATACACTTATTTATTTTTATAATAATAAGGTTACACGAGATATAAACATTTAAATGGTGGCTCATAAAAACATGCCAGATTTATTCAAACATGCATTAAAAATTGAAGAAAATTAAAAATAATAATGAATGTAGTATGGTGCATATATTTAGCAAAATGCTCCTCTCTAGAGTTAATTTCTCTCGCAGACTGACGAGTTTATGGTCACTGGATATGGTTTTTCTGAGGTAAATGTGACATTACATGACATTGTTTACAAGCTGATTTACTGACGTCAGGTGTAAACGGGGTCGAAAGCGTTTTGAGCTCGTCCACTTTCAACCACTTCCTGATCTAGCAGAAAACAAATTCGAGTAAACGCTCATATGTTCAAACAGCCACAAAAGAGCATCTTCTCTCCGCCTACTGAAATAATGAGTAAACATTACGGGAAGCGCACCAGCCAGACGGGATTTAAACTGTCGGCTCGAGAACCAACTTTGGCTTGAAGCTGAAAAAAGTACCAAGCCGATGTTCTCTCGCCACTCCAGATTTCTAACACACACTCGGCTGTTAGAGCAGAAACTAAAGCTGATGCTGCTCTGTGTGTTTTTCCGTCGTCTCCGGCCACGTTCACATGAAAACTGCACACGCTTAATTTATTCATTAGATCGAAAGATCTGAAAAACCCATACATTTACCCTTCCTTCGAAGAAATCAGGACAGAAGTGGCCGAAAGTGGACAAAAGCCGGATTAAAACACCAGGTGTAAACGGGAATGTGTCTCCTTCATCTACTTGTGATCCGATCGACCAAAACACATCTTAATACCAGGTATTAATCTCACAGTTTCGATAAATAAAGCCTTGAATTTTGAGTTATAAACCAGTAAAAAAAAAAAAAAAAAAAAAAGGATTTAAAAAAACGATAAAAAAAAAAAGCAGCAGTAACCTTTATTATTAATCCGTGGTGGAAACAAGCTTACATAACACTGTGATGTGCCGTTCAGTTTTAAATCGTGTTGCCAAAGACATCTTTGACGCTCTTCACCGAGCGCTTAGACAGACACACACAGGAGAGTTTGAAAGCAGGAGTCTATCAGCAGATATATTAGGGATCCGCTGACAGACGTCTATTTACAACATGTTTTATAAGCGTTGATCATTGTAGCCAATCACAGACATCTATGTTGAGAGTGAACACAATGGCCAATCACAGACATATATGTTGAGAGTGAACACAATGGCCAATCACAGACATATATGTTAAGCGCATGAACGTAATGGCCAATCACAGACATATATGTTGAGCGCATGAACGTAATGGCCAATCACAGACATATATGTTGAGCGCATGAACGCAATGGCCAATCAGAGGTGTTTAAGAATCCGTTCAACAGCGATCAAAATGCTAGAGGGAAATGCTGGTATCGTAATGTACCGACTTGGTACTAAATCGGTCCCTTTGACAACAGCAGTTTTAAACTCCTTTTGGTTCATCATGTATTACTGTAAAACACTGTGTTTATATGTGTAGATGTGTGTGTTTGCGCACCTGAGATGGCGTATTCTCCGTTGGGAGAAGCGACCGTGATGGCGGAGGCGTTCCCGATGCTCTCGATGGGGCCGAGGCCCACGTGATTACTGAAGCTCAACACGTGCCAGCCCATGACTTTAGCCAGCTGCTGCACTGCATGAACCTGATGCTGCGACATCTGCACACACACACACACAGATGATTAGCGCCGCACCAAGAGCTTCTGCATGCTCAAACTCGAAGGCGAGCGCGAGCACCTGTGACAGCAGGAAGTCCTGCAGCTCCTGCTCCTGGTGTGAGAGCGTGATGACGCGGCCGTCCCGGTGCACCACTCGGATCTGCTCCACACCGATGTTCAGCTGCAGCTGGATCGACCTGCACATCACACACACGTCGCATTTCACCAGCTCTTCCTAGTATTAACTCAACTAATCAGAGGCATGAGGGTAGAGAGAAGCAAGTTTGTGAAAAATCTGTGTGTAAATTATTTCTAAACCTGTACAGAAAACGCTATTTCTGCAAGAATGATTTCATGTGTGATTTACATGGTTCATGGTTTTCATGTTGCTCAAATATCAAACACGTTTAATATCCTCCAACTAGATGCACTGTGCCTTCCCCACATTAAACCCAGTAAATGAACGTAAAAGTACCAGATTGACCTTTGTGCCGTTCACACGAGCAATTGCGTTCCGGCTTTTTACCGGTAAGATACAATTCACACATCAGTGCCAAAATACCGGTAAACTCTGTGATATTGCTGTAAATGGCTGTAGATAATCAAGGTAAAGCTATTACTCTGCCACATTCTGTCCAGCACACCCTCCTTAAAAGCCCAAACTTCACATCCAAATCAGCCAAACAAGTGAGTGTTGTAAATGCAGTTTACTGTTGCTAAACTCTGCGTGACGTGTTTGATATTAAAGTCCCCCTGTGGTGTAAATCAAGCTTTTAATGTTGTTTATGTGTCTATGTGGTGTTTTTAATCTGCTTTAAGACAAACCATGTGTAAATTCATAAGTCGACAGCATTGCTGAGTATTTCCTCCTTAAAACTGCAGTGAACCAAAGACAGTCTCAAAAACACACTTTGAAATCGCTGGTGTTTCTGACGTCACAAACTACCTTGTAACCAATCAGATCAACGTGTGATCGTCAACCAGTGGATCTCTGAGCTGAGTGAGTGAGTGGAGGCGGGGCTCATTTGCATATTCATAGAACCCTGCATACCAAATGAGTTAAGGGTTTTCAAGGAACATGTAATTTTGGTTTATGGGATAAATAGTGTTAATGGATAAAACTATTGACTACAGGGGGGCTTTAAACAGTGTTATTAAGAGCACATTAAGCCCAGGTGGATTTCTGTGTGCGCTCCGGATGAAGCCGAAAGCAGCGAAGTAAATGGGCTTTGGATACGCGCCTAAACACGTACACACAAAAATGACAAAATGCGTTTTTGGAGAGTATTCGAGTAAACACAGTGGGTGAAAATGCGTGTGCATCAGTATATTGGATCCGTGCATTAGCTCTTAAAGCGACAGCGGCCTAATAAACCTGATCTGAAACCTAAACCTTTTATCAATGATAAACAACAAATGACAAAGGAAAATCACTCACTGATCTTGCCTGAATAACTTAAGTAGCTTTAATAAGGATTAATCTATATTTAATGTGTACAGTAGACTATGTAGTATTATTTTACATTTGATTATTACATTTTATGTTGTAGGCTATTACTTATCTGAATACCACTGTTACATATTCCTGAAAAACACTTATTTCATTTGTATTGTTTAATTCTTTTGTATTTATTTGTCCATTTTGTTTGTAATAAGTTTCTTTATTCTTATCGTATAGCTGACCGTTTACTTGTCTTTTTGACCTTTTTCTAACGTTAGTTGACCCAGTATTGATTTTTGCTGAAGTATTGATAATTGTGAAATTTCACTGATATTTAAAATTACTCAAGAAATAAGACTTTGATCATATCACCCACTAACAATCATGTTAAATAATTGTGAATTTAATATTGACCAAAAATAATTGTGATTATCGAGCAGCCCTACACTGTGGTGTCAATCAAAATGTACTTTTAACGCTGAGTCGTTGTGTTTATTTACCAGGGTGAGGAGAAGCACTTGGTCCAATTTCACAATGTTTATACGTTTGAGTAAATGCACAGAACATGGTTTTGCTCTAAATAACACGAGGAGCTAATACTGTGGTTACTATAGTACAGCAGTTTCTAGACTATATTCGGATGTCCGTCGAGCTCATGTCAGAACGATCGGTTCACGACAGGCTCCAGTTCGAACCAATTCTGGTGGAAAAGGGGTGAAATCGGTCAACTCAAACCTGTGGAAACTACTGAAAATCAGTGCAGAGGTTAGTGCAAGAGTTGTGTAAATCAGCCTTTGTCATGGTTGTTTGTAATGAATGAGGCCTGCATTCTCAGTTACTATCACTGAAGTTAATGTGTTTTTGTGTCAACGTTATCTAGTCGTACTTGCAGATCTGCTCGTATCCTTGAGACGTGATGAGCACTTTGACGCTGGATTCATACACATCGTTGATGTTGGACCAGTGAGCCTGGATCTGAGGGTCTTCTATACGACTGGCCAAACTGTCGATGGTTCGAGCCGTCCTGAAAGACACGAGGACAAAGAGAGACTTTTCAGTGGTCAAAACCTTTGATCAACATATTACAATTTAAAGAGTGAAAGTTATAAAAAAAATAACCTTTTGACTCACAAAAAAATACTTTGTGTGAAGTCATGCACATTTAAATGAAATCCAACACTATTTTGGATGCACGGCATCTTTAAATGTAACTTTTTGTTATGTTTTTCAGACTAAAATGTATGTTGATCTCTAGGGGTGTCTGATATAAGTGAAAATCCACCTATGCAGAGCAAAAATGAGTCTTATTCCAATAAATTGAATGTGTCCAATAAATAGAATTTATTGATTAAATGTAAAAATGTAAGATGATGCATACATCTAATCGGGTTAGAAAAATAAATTCCATTATAAAAGGTAGAAACGCCTCTGGGAATCAGTTTAAGGTGGCAAATGAAAAAGTTAATATTCTGACCACAGAATATGAAGAATATGAAAAGAGCAGTCCACGACAGTTGTAAAAACACTTTTTTTTAATTATCAAAATATTCTAATTATCATTATAGCCAAAATTCCAGAAAATATCCAGACGTCTATAGTCAACATCAACACGCCTACTTCTCTGTGTAGAACTTCCTTGACCCAATTCCTCAGTTTATATGCAGCCTTCCATGGCCTAACTGATCGCAGTTTTAGTGGCAACACTGTATTTACATATGATTTCTAGATTATCCGTACTGAGGAAAATCACAAACACAGTGAGGTGCAGTCACTTTCTGTCTGAAGGGTGTGTGTGTGTGTGTGTGAGATGTGTGTGTGTGTGTGTGTGTGTGTGTGGCGCACCTGCTCCTCAGGAAGATGTGTTTGGCCTGTTTGATGATCTTCTCCAGGAGTCCTTCGCTCTGCTGCAGAGAGGTGATCTCGGTCTTGTCGTAGGCCATGGGTCCCGCCATCCGCATGCGCTTGTGGCTGAACGGGGCGCTGGCCGGGTGAGGCATCACCACCGAACTGAGCGTCTGCTTGTGGAACTACAGCAACACACACCTCAGACTCAGTGACGCAAGCGGCTGCCTCTGATGTGTGTGTGTGTGTGTGTGTGTGTGTGTGTGTGTGTGTGTGTGTGTGTAGTGCACGCTGGACCTGAGTCTGCGCTGCGTGTGTGTGTACCTCTCGTATGAGCTGGTGGAGGTTGTGCTCTAACACATACAGGTGGTCGTCTGGTTTGCTCTTGTCCGGTGAAGCTCTCTGGTTCTTCTTTTCTCCAGTGGAGTGACAGAGAGAGATAGACAACTGCAGACCTGAACACACACACACACACACACACACACACACACACACACACACACACACACACACACACACACACACACACACACACACACACACACACACACACACACAGTTAAGGCCCGTACACATCAGGAAAAATAATAATTCTAGAATAGGGGTGGTGTGAACACATGCTAATGTAACTTATTGAGTATCAAAAACATTATTGTTGTTCGGTACCAAATTTCGCTACTTGAGGGGTTAATCTAGTCAATGTCAGTGAAACAATAAGCATGCAGCATGTATGATGTGACCAAATCAAGTGCTGGTGATTGGCTGTGGCGAGGCATCAAGGAAAACACTAGTTTATGCGCGCGATGCAATGAATGGCACAGGCAAACACCATGTGCGTAAACTAAACCGAGACATGCACAACATGCAGGATTCATATTTAAATAGGCCTTTTGCGGTTTAACATTCTCACTTTGACATTTCATTTGAGAGAAACTATAATCACATGACAGAAGTAGTTCACAGCAACTTGTTAAAATAAGTTTGGTTTAACAAAGCAACAGTGATAGAAATGTATTACTCTTCTTGTACAGTATAATGTACATCTTAATGTAATACTAATAATAATAATAATTTTTTTCCATGTAATAATTTTAACACTAAACCTCTGTTGTGCAGCACTTGTTTGCCCAAAAACAATAAAGGGCTTGTTTAATTTTCATTTGAATAAAAGATAAATTAATGTTTCGTGCCTTCATTTGATTATCAAATCAATTAAAAAAAAAACACACAAAAAATTAAAATAATGAAAAAACAATTCATAGGGCCTTATTATAGTATACAAATTAATAAATTAAGTTGTTTTTATGAATTCAATTAATTAGATATGTTCATAAAATTAAAAGTATCGTTCAAAAACCGTTATCGAAATCATGGTATCATATTGGTATCGAGCTAATTTATTGAACAATATCTAGCCCTAAATATAACTACAGGTCTTAAAACATGAACAGAATCACAGTGTGTGCGTTGCTGGTTATGTTGCTCTTACTTATTTGTAAGCGGCTTTGGATATAAGCGTCTGCTAAATGATTAGCTGTAAAGGTAAATACCAGGAAAGGGTTGCGAGATGATCTGGTTCTTGACGACGATGTGAGGAATCTGTGATTTGATCTGAACGGCTTCACGTGAGAGCTGGGCAAAGATCTCCTTACACAGCAGCACGTTCTGCGCCGCCTCAAGCTTTAAATGCCACATCTGAGAGCCTGAGAGAGGACGACATGATCAGATCACAGAAGAACACTAAACATGCATTTGCTCTGCCATTCAAAACCTCCACGATTAACAAGGGGAACAAATAGTTCAAGCAGAATTTTAGGAATATGCATTTAAATCAGAGATGCTAAACCTACAGGGACAGTTCACCCAAAAATAAACATTTTGCCATCTTTACTAATTTAATTGTGCATAAAATGGAAGTCAGTTGTGACCAAAACTATTTGGTGACATCCACTCTATAAAATCTCTCACAGAAATCCCTACAGAACAATGAAAGTATTTTCATTTTCAGGCAAACTAAACTTTTAATGACTATTTAAAGAGAATTACCCATATAATATATTCAGTTATTATTATTCCCAATATCTACCCCACATGCGAGTACAGTTTGACCGCAGCTGAGTTTACCAGGCTTAGCTTTAGCTTGTCTTCTGAAGAGATTGACGGTGCCGAGGTCTCCGATATCAGGAGACTGTTTCTGAATGGACACCTGCGCAAAGACACACACACACACTTTATCTCGGGGAAAACAACATCTGATGTCAGGCGAGTTACATCACTGCTATTCTTGAATTTTACCTTAATGTACGCGGACCCCTCGAGTTCGCTGGGGATCTGCACGTTGAGCGGGCAATAATCATCTGGGATTTTCTTATCCAGGTCAAGGTCTGTGTTCTTGATGACCTCGAACGTGCCGTGATGCGGGAACAGAGAGCCTGAAACGCCAACGCCACATATTTAAGGGATAGTTCACCCAAAAATGAATTCACTCACCCTGAAGCCATCCTAGGAGTATATGAGTTTCTTCTTGAGACGAATACAATCAGAGGTATATTTAAAAATGTCTTGGCTCTTCCAAGCTTTATAATGGGAGTTAATGGTTAATAAAGTGCACCCATCCATCATAAAAGTGATCCATACGACTCCAGAGGGTTAAATAAAGGCCTTCTGAAGCGAAGCCATGTGTTTGTGTACGAAAAATATTCATATTTAAAACTTTATAAACTATAATCAGTGCCGTACGCGAGTCGAGATCCGGCCCAGGATATCAGGCGCTACTCACTGCCATTATACAGCTTGGAAGAGCCAGGATATTTTTAATATACCTCTGATTGTGTTTGTCTGAAAGCAGAAAGTGATATGCAACTAGGACAGCTTGAGGGTGAGTAAATTATGGGATAATTTTCATTTTTGGGTGAACTAACCCTTTAAACACTTCAGCACTCATATGTTCATAATCTTCACATTTATGAGGAAATACTGTTTATAACCATATGAAAACATCACCCCTTTTATGACAAATACTGCAGATTATATTCATTTATTTGAATAAACTGAACATGATAGGCTGTAATCCATACATTTAAGTCAATATATAACGTTAAGTTACTCATATTTTGAATGATAAGACGAGCGAAGTCAAAACGCGGCCCGGGTGTTTTTATATGAATGTATCTTTGAAGGGAACTGACTGTCTTTAGAAAAGTTTCTACATGTTATTTCATTTGAATCTTTCTTTATCTTTCCTGATAAAGCAGCGTTTATGAGCGCTGCACTGCTGTGTGTACAGCCGTTGCCGTGGAAACGCTCCTACAGCGCCTCCTGCTGGCACCTCTTTGTAAACAACCTCGCAAACCTGTGGGATTTCTCTACAACGTTGAACGGTCTCTCATGACAGTAAAAATGGGGCAATCTAAGTCAATCTACTGCAGTATTTCCTCTCTCAATCAGAAGAAAATGTGGTTAACACCCAGTCATGCTTGAAAAAAATAAAAATAAAAATAAAAATAAATAAACATTGTATACAGTGAAACCGGTATCATTTTGAAAAATACCGTGATATAAGAAATGGCAGAAAGCGATGCATAAGGATGATGTGTAACGACGCCCATTTTTTATTATTTTTTCCGAAGTGTTGACAATTTAGTCAACTAATAATTGTAATAAACTGATACTACCAACAAAATATTGATGCATTCCTGGAACTGGGCGTCGTTACACTACATCCTTATGCATCGCTTTCTGCCAGGACTTTTACGTGCTTTTCCCAAACCACTGAAGTGACCTCGACGTCCGGGTTAGCGGTAGCATGAGCAGTCAGGCAAGTGTTATTTAAATAAACTCCTGATGTACTTACAAACTTTCCAATGCCTCGTTTTATGAGTACAGAACCTATTTGTACGACTGTAGAAGTTTGGTCCATTCTGGGCATTATTAGTGGGGTAATTTACCAGATACATCACAGGATCCATTAGCGCCTGCACTAAGCCATCCGGCTGATATCTCTAAATAAGCTCTAACTTTAATAATGTTCGACCAAGGAGAATAAAGGCTTCTGGGGGGTGTTTGGCTCGAGGTCACGGTGCAAAGGAGTTTACTCCGAACCGTCCCTTTAATACTAGTGTGGGATTCCTCTACAATATCGACTCATGACAGTAAAATGGGGCAATCTAAGTCAATCTACTGCAGTATCTCCTCTCTCAATCTGTAGAAAATGGTTAAAATGGTTAAAAAAAAACCAAAAAAAAAAACATTGTATTCACCTTATTCCGCCCCGCCCACTTTTACTTCTGTCCAGTACTTCCGTTGTAAACCAACTTCCGGTTTAGCGGACCCTCATTCAATTTCGAGGAGAACTGCAGAGAAGTCTCACTGATAAAATGTCACATAAGATAAGCTAATTTGTGCCAAATGTGCTATGTACGTGTGTACCAACAGCACAGCAATGCACTGTTTCTCAGGGTAATTTTTAAACGACTTTTAGGTGTTTATATGACCCGTCTGCCTGTCTGATCGCAGCCCGGCCGATGTGTAGTGTTTAGCCTACATTAGCCACAAACATCTAATGTTGTAATGGTCTCACTACAGGACACATACACATGCTATAGCTTGTTTGAAAGCTATGGTCCTCTAGAATTCAGTCGCTGGATTTATTTTACTGCCATTACTTGTGTTAGAGATCAAACCATAAGAAATTGCAGCTAGCAGTTAGCTAAGCTAACGTTACCCTCTTGTTCATCTAGTTGAGGCTCTACTTTCTTTCTACACCAGTTCGTGGCTATTTTTTTCTCATCTGTTGGCAAATGCAAATGTATCTGGTGATTAAGCAAACAAACTGGTGTAATAATGTTTCAAACTTTACATGTAGTAGTGTTTGTGCACATCTTCATAACTAAGTAATAGCTATTAGAAAGACACAGCTATTAAATAATTTGATTGTGGCATTGTTTCAAAAGCTTCAAGTGAAATGTACTTTAGTACGTTGCAGCAGTTGTTAATAACCATAGGCCAACGCATTTGGCTATAATATTATAGTCTATCTACTTATATCAAGACAGATAACAGATTGGACCAGGGCAAACAAAGTGCTAAGTAGCTAAACCAAGAAGTGAGATTACGCGGATGGCGCCACCCAGTGCTACTTCCGGAATAAGGTGAATACCATGAAACCGGTATAATTTTGAAACATCCCATGATATGGTTTTTTGCTCATCCGTGCAGCACTAACTGATACATCACTGCATTACCGGCACTGCGGTAACTGAGATCCCCCAGGATTTTGTCTCCGACTTTGCGTAGTTTCCACTGGGAGCGCAGGCGCAGCAGCTCGGAGTTGAAGTCGCGCTGCCGGCGCTGCTCCTGGTTCTCCACCACGGACTTGGTGAGCTTCTCGGCTCCTCTCAGCAGCAGCTGCGCGGCCGTGGCCAGAGACTTCTTCTTGCTGAGCAGCTGGAACACCTGCGGGGTCTGGACACGAGGACAGAAGCGTCACTACTGTACAACCCTACAGAGAGGATACGGGTGTGACAGAAGCATCCTCAGGCCCCGATCACACCGCCAGCGACACGCGAGAAACACGACCCCACTCAGTTCAATCGAGCGCTGGCGACAGGGTGTGGGCATCAGGCGACGCGAGACACACGACAAAAGTTCAGAAATTTCAACTTTATGCAAATGAGAAGCGATTTTCGTGAGCGACAACCAATAGGAAAGAAGCCTTTCAGTGGAGCTCACGTCACCGTCTCGAGTGCAGACAGAAGAGTTCGAGGGCGATTTCACTGCTTTATATGATTTGACTGGAACCACAAGTAGATTACTTACTGTTTTCCACATGTAAAAGAAACTGTCGACAGTTAATTCATACGTTTATAGTTCGAGTGTTGTAATGCAAGTTTAGCCCTGCTGCAGTTCATTTTACAGTTTCGCCTGCATTATGTTGACTATTAGGGACAAGAAAATTGATTATTTGTCAAATTCGAATGACGTTTTAGTGATTTATGACAGCATGAGTGAGTTTAATTTGTTGATTGATCGTTAATCTAGTAAATGATTTAATCCACTGAACACTGTGGTAATATAAAAACCCTCTCCCAACAGCATACTGTTACTTTTAATTATTTTGAGCCTAATTCCTAGTCGAATTAAAATAATATAGTTGTATATATCACTTGTGATGGTGTTTTGTATAGATATGGCCAGACGTGCAGTCTACCAATAACATTATTGCACTGAGAGGCGAGCTTTTTTAATTGGTTTCCTATGGCGTTTTTGCAGTTGACAAAAAAAGCAACTCCGAGCGGAGAAAGCGGCAACGTCATCCCGTTTTTCCCAATGTCCACTTTCCACTGGCCTTCCACTGTAGTGACGAAAGCTACAGTTGCTTCAACGTCCGGAGAATGATGGAGGATAAACTTGTGGTGCTCTCGCGGGTTACCAGGAGCTTAACAACTTCACGAACCGCAACTACCACAATGTTAACAGAAAGTAAAGAAAGTTAATAAAAGTCTAATATGACGTTTACTTGACTGACAGGACAGCTGTTTCGGTGGTTGCCTAGCAACATAAACGCAGCGCACTGCTCGTTCTGTGTGATCGGGCCAAAAGGGCAGTGCTGTGCGCCTCGCGGTTTCAAACCTAAAAAACGCGTTCGCCACAAAAAATCCAAAACACTGTCTTTATCTGTTTAGTAACCATGGCAATTTCAGTTAGGACCTCATTTAGGACATTATATGACATTTCTTAAATGCATAATCTTATCTTAACTACAGATAGGAAAAGAGTGTTACAGAAGCATCCAACTTTAGGACAACCCCAATGGTGTCCTAACTTCAAAATTATATGAAAGCCAAAATGTGTAAAAATCACATAATAAAAGCCCTGTCTGAGAATGGCATCACATTTATTAATGATACAGATGAAGAGCAGCGATGTTTGATGGTGGAAAGACCCAAATGCTGTGCTGTAGTCTGGCTATCACCTTTTAAGATTGAGCATTAGTCTGGGGAGTCTGCTCTGTATCTTCTACTGCACAAGAGGCCTGATCAACGGGATCCGGGATCGTACGGGATCGCAGTGAAAACTCCAGGCAGGAAACGTGTCAACAAACGTGTAGCTTGCAGGTTGTGCAAAACAAACGTGAAAGTGAGTGGTATAAACACCCACTCCAGCGATCTGTTTGCTAAACTAAAGAAGCCATTGAGCATCGCCGAGAGGCTAAAAGGAATTGGACTGGATTAAACCCTCCAGTAGCGCGGCAGGTGGATAAGCCAGTTTGTGATTGGTCCCCGCAGATCGGGCCGGGTTTACCCAGTCTAGACGGGCTGCACTTCCATGACAAATAATTACTGAGGATTTCTACCAAGATGATCAAAACTTCACTTAATGAAAAGCACCACTAATTTGGTTTTTCCATTTTAATCTCTGTTTAACACGCTGTTTGCGTGTCGTTGGTTGCTTGGTAACAGACCTGAGAGTTGATTACCGAACTCGATGGAGGGGTTTACGATCTCCTAACTACAGATAAGATGAGATTTTGTAAGACAAGATAAGAATCATAAATCAACTTAAGATTTGCTTCTGTATTACGAATTTGTGAAAAATCCTAAATTTACTAGTCAGATCTTAACTTAAGACTTAAGAATGAAAGTTTCTGTAATACGCCCCCTTTGAACCACAGAATAAACTGACCTTTCCCACTGAGGGATCCTGGGACACGGGGTCGAGCGCCATGTACTTCTTGTCCTTGAGCACACTCAGCACGTCGTGCAGCACACACATCTCCGTCAGAGCGCTGCGCAGGTTATTACGCACCGAGTCCCACGGCCACAGCGACGGCTGGAACTTCACCATACCTGGAGGGAGAGAGAGAGAGAGAGAGAGAGAGGGAGAGAGAGAGAGAGAGATTACAAAATCTTTATTTTAAAACAGCACTAATTTTCCAACAAATTCACATTATATGAAAAGATTTTAAAAAAAGAAAAGAAAATGAAAATTACATTTTCAAAACCAAATGTCCATCAGAAACAACACACAAAACATCATTAACACACCACAGATCATTGAAACCCATCTCATTTTTTACAAGATTATAGTAAGCAAATTCTATCCTTAATCTGCCAGCTACTAACTTCATAAACATCATTTCAACATTTATACTATTGAGCTGTAAACCCTGATTTTTCCTGGTTTTCCATATTGCCAATTTCGCAGTTCCGATTAGATAATTTAACAGACACATCTTCCTTCTTTTTGAAAAGTTATATTTCACACCCCCTATAAAAACTTCATCTGAGAAATCTTCACCGAAACTTTGAAACAACCTACTAAGAGCAACAAAAAGACCTTCCAATCTATGACATTTTAAAAACAGATGCTCTAAATTCTCTTCTTCCCCACAGAACCTACATCCCACCCCTACTGCTGGGTTCAGGTGCGCCACGTGTTTGTCTGTAGCTATTGCACCATGAATTATTCTCCATTGAAGATCCGCTGTTCTTTTCTCGACTGGAGGTTTATACAGAGTTCTCCATCTATCTCTTACAAGAAAATCTGGCTTTAGCAAAACTGGCCACCTCGAGATCTTTTGTCCTCTGAGTAAAACTTGATGCAAAACTTTTACTGCAGTGTTGTATATGGCTTTCTTTGATGTCAATTCAAACAAGTTCAGCTGTGGAGTTTTAAAAGACAAAATTGAGACTACAGATTCATCCTCTTGTCCTTCACCGACGACAGCAGCAACTCTGATTTTTGGAAAGTCGGGTTCATTGCTTGAGTCTGACGGGAATCCTTGTCCGATGTTTTTCCTATAGCCACTTGGTAATGCATTGACTATTTCCTCCACCAGCTTCTCCGTCAAGCGCAACGACTTTAGTCCTGTCACTTCTCTCAGGGTTTCTATGGATTCCCATCGGTCATTATTTAAAAGTTGCCCCAACTTCACAATACCATGTCTTTGTAAACATTCTCGCACGCTTACAGCTGACAAAAGTCTTGTCTGAATCAATGGGTTAAAAAACAAGCATTCCTCTCGTATCCAACTCCCGGATTCCTCAACATCTCTTTCCACTTTAAAAACAGTTCTCCAAGAGTGCAACATTGACCGATAAAAGGGTGTAATCTCAGACAGATTCACTTTATGCAGTTCCATCAAAAACAGATGTCTGTCTAATTTAAGACCACCAGCTTTTTGTAGAATCATTTTTGCAGTCTCAGTCCAGGTTAAGTCTTTACAATACAGGAACCTCTGTGCCGCTTGTATTCTGAAAGCACAGATCCTGCTCCGCACATCTACCAGACCCTGACCTCCCTCGCACACGGGAAGGTAGAGTGCTGCCGCTCGAATCCAATGCTCCCCACTCCAGAAAAACTCCACAAATGTCCTCTGTATCTTGCAAATCAAATCCTCAGGTGGTTCCATTACAATGAGTCTATGCCACAAAATTGAGGCAGCCAGATTGTTCACAACCAGAACTCTTCCTCTGTATGACATCAATGGTGATAGCGATTTCCATTTAAACAATCGGGCAGACACCTTTTCCAGCAATCCCTCCCAATTCCTATTCTGAAACTGCTTATTTCCCAAAAAACAACCCAACATTTTCAGCCCATCTCTTTCCCACAACAATCCATCAGGTAGTTTTGGAGGTCCTTGCCCACCCTTCCACTGACCAATAATAAGTCCCTCACTCTTTCCCCAATTTACCCTTGCTGAAGATGCCTTTCCATAATTTCTCATTATTTCAGTTAAAATATTAACATCATTTTGATTTGAAATAAAAACAGTAACATCATCAGCATAAGCTGATATGGAGATTCCATGCATTACATTGATTCCACTGAGGTCCCTTCTTAGCCTGCACAGCAATGGTTCAATAACAAGGCTATATATCTGTCCAGACAGTGGACAGCCTTGCCTAATCCCTTTTAGCACAGGTATTGGCGCACTCAATCCTCCACCAGCTTTTACGATCACAAAAACATCAGAATATAGCAGTTGAATATATGATATAAAATTCTTACCAAACCCAAAACTTTTCAAAACCTCAAAAAGATATACATGATTGACTCTGTCGAAAGCCTTCTCTTGGTCTAACGACAACACACCCAGGTCAACATTATTGAATTGATTAAGATCTATGACATCTCTTAACAAAAAAAGATTGTCCATAATTGACCTGTTAGGAATACAGTATGTTTGATCCCTGTGAACTAATACCTCCAAAACATGTTTTAATCTATTTGCTAAGCATTTTGAAAGAATTTTATAGTCCATACACAGTAAAGAAACAGGTCTCCAGTTCTTTAAAAGGCACAAGTCCCCCTTTTTAGGGAGCAAGGAAAGGACTGCTCTTCGACAGCTTATAGGAAGTAGCTTGTTACTTATACTTTCCAATAAAACTTCATATAAGTCACTTCCAAGTACACTCCAAAATGCCTGAAAAAACTCTGCCGGCAAGCCATCAATTCCTGGCGAACGTCCATTTGACAACTGACTCATTGCCTCAGTGATCTCTTGGAAAGTAATCTGTCCATCCAAAGATTCCTTCTGTTCATTAGTCAATGTCGGTAGATCACTCAGCAAGTCAGACACACATTCAAGATCACACGTCTCAACATCATATAGATCTGTATAGAACTTAACTGCCAGTTTCCTTATTTCCAATGGATCAGAGGTTATGACCCCGTCAGGCCGCCGAAGATGATACATTAGCTTTTGCTTAACAGTTCTCTTTTCAAGATTAAAAAAATATGAGGAAGGAGCATCCATGTCCTTAATAGAACAAATTCTTGCTCTTATTAATGCTCCCTTCACTTGTTCTTGTAATACTGAACCAAGTTCTTTCTTTTTGTTTAAATGTTCATTTTTTATTTGTCCATCATCATTATTTATCATAAGAATATTCTCCAAAGCCTGTATGTCCCTCTGAAGTTTCTGTATCACTGCTTTCACCATGGAAGTAGAATGTGAACTATAATTTTGACAAAAAGTTCTTATGTTTGCTTTGCCAACCTCCCACCACATAAGCACATTTTCAAAATTAACCTTTTTCAACTTCCAGTCATTCCAAAAGAAAAGAAAATTCTCGCAAAATAAGGCATCTTGCAAAAGTTTAGTATTGAAATGCCAAAAATAGTTTGGTTTTGCAGTTCTTTTCATATTCAAAGCAAACAATATCAAGTGGTGATCTGAGAAACCAACGGGTAAGATAGAAATATCTGTTATTTTATTGTTCCATTCTTTACCTATATAAAATCTATCTAGTCTAGCTCCGCTAACCCTATTATTAGATATTTTGAGCCAAGTATACTGTTTAATTGCTATATTCCTCCTTCTCCAAATATCTATTAATTCAAACTCTTTTAAAATTTTTAATAATACAACACTTGATTCATGATGGGGTTCCTCTCCATTTCTATCAAGAATAAAGTCGATAGTGCAATTCCAATCACCTCCAATGATAGTACAAACATTGACATCAATTTTTTGCAAAGCACTCCTTAACTGTAAAAAATTCCTCACACGCTCAGGTCCATTATTAGGTGCATAAACATTTATCAGTATGAACACAGATCCTTCATATTCTATTTTTAACAGCAATATTCTTCCTTTTACAATTTCTTCAACAGCTAAAATATTAACCTTCATTCCTTTAGAAAACAAAATAGCGATACCAGCACATGTATTAGTCCCATGACTTAAAACACTTTCTCCTTCCCACCATCTACTCCATTCAGATTCATTGTCTAGACTAGTGTGTGTTTCTTGTAAGAAAGCTACATTTATTTTTTTCATACTAAATAACTCTGATACCATCGCTAACTTGTTCCCATCTCTACCCCCATTTATATTTAAAGAGGCAACTCTCAACAGCTCCATAGAAGAAAGAAGATATAAAGAGGATAGAAAAAGAAAAAAACAAAAGGAAATGTTCACCCCGTGTAAATTAAACATTTGATTTGTTTTGAGAAGCATTCATTTTATCCTTTCTTAGCTTTGTTAACATCTTCTTCAACCTGAACCTTTTTTGTTTGCTTAGCGCATCAAAGCTTACATTTCTCTGCAACAATTTAACTGTATGAATGAATTTATTCTCATCAGAAAAAAACTCCTTAACTTCAACAGTTCTGCCAAAGGTCCCATCCAGGAAGTTATTTATATCTTGCAATGTGTACACATCGTCCACACTTCCACACTGTGATCCAATGTCAGACATATCAGAGAGAGCATCATCATCTCTCATCCCCGTATCAGCGACACCCATTTCGCCAGAATTAGACATTTCAGAAACTTCATTAGAAACACTTTCGGTTTCAACACTAACCGTAGCTACATCATTTAATGCACTAGCGCCCTCCAGTTCAGAAATACCATGCCTTCTACCAAAGTCAACCATTTCATGAACGTTCTCATTCTGACTTTCACCCATTCCATTACTGTCGATGTTCACCTGTAATCCAGCTTGAGGCTGCACATCCTCAGGAGCTGACTTAGTGCTCTCACCACCAGCAGCAGAAGTACTAGGCCTAACTTCCACTTCACTAACCTGGGCTTTGTGCGGACATGTGTGCCTTTTATGCCCGATGTCCCCACACTCGAAACATTTCATATTACCAGTGCTTGCATAAATAAAATACGCTTTCCCTTCATGCATAACTCTGAACGAAATATCCAACTCTGGCTCATTTAAGAACATAAACACCTGCCGCCTGAAGGACATAACGTGCTTTAGAGCAGCGTTTTTACACCCCAACGGGATCATCCTAATCTCACTAGCTTTTTTCCCATATCGCGTCAAAGCTTTCTCGATTTCCTCATTTCGAATAAAAGGCGGCACATTGGATATCGTAACTCTAGTTGTCGGAGCAACAAGCGGTGAGATAATAAGAAAATCGCCACTTACCACGATTCCGTCGCTTATCAACTGATTTATTATGTCTTGCTTCTCGAAAAAAACCACCACTGCTTTATTCATCCTGGATGCTGTAGTAATGTTTTCATACCCAACTTTTTCTCCGATTGCCAGCAACACGTCTTCAACTGTGACGCCCTGAGCCGGTACGCACCTGATTCCATGGCGGAGCGACACCTGTGACACTGTCCCCGCAGGGATAGACGCCATCCCGGTGCCGCCTCAAAAAACTCACAAACACTCACAAAACAAACCAAATGTTATTTTTAGAGAAAAATAAAATAAAATAAACAAACATTCATAAACTTAGAAACATAAAAAAAAATAAAAAAAATAAAATAAAAAAAAAGCAACAAAAAAGCGGAAAAAAAAGCAAAATCAATCGTTCTCTCCTCATGAGCACCCTCACACCACACGCACCCCAACACTCCCAGCATGCACCGAGAGAGAGAGAGAGAGAGAGAGAGAGAGAGGGAGGGAGAGGGAGAGGAGAGAGAGAGAGAGGGAGAGAGAGAGAGAGAGAGAGTGTCAGTCAAGAAGTCTCTTGATTGTGTCTCCAAGGCTGCATTTATTTGATTAAAAATAAAAAAACAAACAGTAATATTATTGTGAAATATTATGACAATTTAAATAACTGTTTTCTATTTTAATATATTTTAAAATGTAATTTATTCCTGTGATCAAAGCTGCATGTTCAGCATCATTACTCCAGTCTTCAGTGTCACATGATCCTTCAGAAATCACTCTAATATGAGGATTTGATGCTCAAGAAACATTCAGAATTATTATTATTACTGTGTACATTTTTTTTCCAGGTTTCTTTAATGATTCGAAAGTTCAAAAGATCTTTTGTAACATTATAAATGTCTTTACTGTCACTTTTGATCAATTTACTTCATCTTTGATGAATAAAAGTATTGATTTCTTTCCCCCAAAAAATAAAATTAAAATTCTTACTGACCCCAAACTTTTGAACGGTAGTGTTTAATGTTGCAAAAGCTTTCTATGTCAGATAAATGCTGAAAGAATCCTGAAATAAAAATGTAAAAAACTGTTTTCAACATTGATAATAATCATAAATGTTTCTTGATCATCAAATCCTCATATTAGAGTGATTTCTGAAGGATCATGTGACACTGAAGACTGCAGTAATGATGCTGAACATGCAGCTTTGATCACAGGAATAAATCACACTTTACTATATATTCACACAGAAAACAGATGATTTACATTGGATTAATATTTCACAATATTACTGTTTTTTTTTTTTTTTCAATCAAATAAACGATTGATTGAAATCTTGGAGAGCACAAGAGACTTCTTTTAAAAACATTAAAAATCTCCCAGATCAAACCTCTGAACGGCAGTGTGTCCATACTAGGAGTGTGAATATGATGGCGATTCTCTCTTCTGCCGATTTGTATCGATTCACAAATTTCTAAAATGTATTTCCTAAACTGTTACACTTCTTTAACTTCGCAGTACTACTTAAAGCTACTGGCGTTGATCACAATGAGCAGCGACCGAGGACTCGCGCTGACGGACACACACAGATGAAGGACAAGCTCACATGCGATCTCCAGTTCTCTCCCAGCCACACACACACAACTACGACAAAGCACATCGTGAGACTGTGGCGTGTTCAATGTGAACAGAGTCGCTTATGTCCGACGCAACTAAAACAAACGGGAGACAGTCGGACGTGTAACTATACAGTATCTGTGCATTAGTTCATAAAGAGACAGCCTCAAACTGCTGCCATACCTTTCACTAGTTACTTCAAAAACACTCACTGCTTTGGACTGAATACACTTTTAATCTTTAATATGAATAAATGTATATTTAATGCATATAGTGAAGACTAAACAGTGTTTCATTTTTACATTCAATTACGGTAGTAGGGCAGTTAAATAAACCTGTGCTACTGTACGTGAAACACTTTATTCATTTAGCAGACGCTTTTATCCAAAGCAGTGAAACTAACAGCAGGACGACAATATGCAATAGTGGAGCGGCTAAGTGATATAATCGTTCAGTTTATGATACAAGCATGAAAATTGGCATGAGCAGTCTCCATGGGTCACTTGACAAGAAAATTGTCCGAGCCACTTGAAATTTCAAGATTTTTATTTTTCAAGATGGCCGACACCTTAGTGGAGCAGTTAAGTGATATAGTGGTTTATTTGGTGATACAAGCATGAAAATTGGCATGAGCAGTCTCTGTGGGTCACTAGACAATAAGCCACCCACAGCTACTTGAAATTTCAAGATGGCGGCCATTTTTCAAGATGGCCGACACCTTAGTGGAGCAATTAGGCTTAAGAAATCATTTAGTTGGTGATACAAGCATGAAAATTGCCATGAACCTAATTGCTCCACTAAGGTGGTGGCCATCTTGAAAAATGGCCGCCATCTTGAAATTTCAAGTAGCTGTGGGTGGCTTATTGTCTAGTGACCCACAGAGACTGCTCATGCCAATTTTCATGCTTGTATCATAAACTGAACGATTCTGCCAAACATAAGCACTTAGCCGCTCCACTACAAGTGCTGTGACCCTTCTCAGTTTAAACAAAAACTTAAAAGTTTATTTAATTTTTATATTTTTTCTAATGCATTTGTCCTATTGTTTGTAACTGATCAATTATTTTCTGCCTTACTTTATTGCACAAGACTGTGTGTAATGACTGTAGTCAGCTTAAGGGCATTTGTTTTATAATATTGAACAAATATAAAGGTTCATCAGAGTTGTCCAAAGATAAGAACGGGTATTGTTCAAAATTCATGTGTAACTTTGATGAAAGGTTTTGATCCACTTCAAATGTTGAGTACTGTATAATCAAATCTGTACACACACACCCAATCAACATCTGTGGCGCTCTGCATGTAATCGCGAGCACCACACGCTCCCCAACACACACACACACTCACCCTCGTCCTCCTCGGCCTCTGGCTTGCTCCACTGCTCGCGGCTGTCCCGCTCGGGCCCGTCCTCGTCCTCGTCCGAGCTCTGGCCGAAGTCGATCCGCTGCGCCAGCTTGGCCAGGTTCTGGGACATGGAGAGCGGGGGGGCGTAGGTCTCCAGGCCGTCCAGAGAGACCTCCTGAACCTGCCGCTCGCAGGACGACTCGATGCTCACGCGCACCGCTGGAGCCCCCGACATCATGCCCGATCTGACACACACACACACACACACACACACACACACACACAGATCTGAGTCTACTCCAGTGACGTGATCACACTGTGTGCTGGACCCCAGACATCATGCCCGATCTGACACACACACACACACACACAGATCTGAGTCTACTCCAGTGATGTGATCACACTGTGTGCTGGAGCCCCCGACATCATGCCCGATCTGACACACACACACACACACACACACACACACACACACAGATCTACTCCAGTGATGTGATCTAGCGCAGGGCTTCTCAATCTTTCAGACGCCACAGATCACAAATATGATCATCCTTGTGTGCGATATAAATAAAAATTATGTATAATAATGACCCAATCAAAGCTGTAAAAATGTATATTATAAATGAGTTAATAGTTTATTACATTATACCATTGGGCTTTTTTTTTTTACTGTATTGTCAGATGTATTTTATTTTAATCAAATATATGAATGTATTATTTATTTGATTAAATAAAATCTGAAATCTTTAGTTACTCATTTTAATCTGATTGTTATTTATTTTTACACTGCTTTTCTTTATTTATTTATTTAAATCAAAGTTATTTATTTTGTTTTCTCAATTTATAAAAAAAAATCATTTTAATTGAGTGTATTAAAGGGGACCTATTATGCAAAATTCACTTTTGTATGGTGTTTGGACATAAATGTGTGTTGGCAGTGTGTGTACACAACCACCCTACAGTGATAAAAATCCACTCACTCCTTTTTTTTTAATCTCCATAAATCAAAAGCAGTCTCTCCAAACGACCCGTTTACAGAATGTGGCTTTAGTGACATCACTAAAGCCACAGGCCCCGCCCACGAGTGTTGACTGACACTGCCGTTATAACTTAGACCCGCCCTGATCGAGTTCACTGCGAGTTGTAGGCTACACATCAGCCATTGCTGCAGCAATGCACTCACGAGAAGCGTCGAAGCATCTCCCAAGCGTTGAAGGTTTTGTAGCTGGATGTATTCATTCACATAGCTCTCTCTATTTACTCTTGAAATCTGCCAGCCACTGAAGACGAGGTGGATTCATTTTGTTTTCAAAGAAAATCCTCCCTCAACTCTACCGAAACTTATGTAAGTTACTTATGCACTTCTTATACTGTTTACTCAGCTCTAACAGTGATTTTCCGAATAAAAACTGATGCTTCATCTTTTGTGTGACATACAGTAAACTTTATTAAACTCATCAGTATATTTTGTGTCATCATTCAGACAATTAGATCGTCAGACGGAGTCCTACAGCAGGCTTGCATTAATAGTGTATACAAGCAATGCCAAATAGGTTATAATCGTAATTAAACTAAACTATACCTTTTCCAACTCCATACAGCATATATTCTCTGACTCTGTAGGCATTTTTATGGTCGAAATGAACACCATTACTGTGACTGTCTGTTTTATTATTATCATCTTTACTGTTCTCTGGCTCTGATCGCGGCTGCTTAGGCTCCGCCCCCTGTGCCGTGAACCAGCAGCTCATTAGCATTTAAAGGAGAAGCACTAAAACAGTGCGTTTTTCACAGACCCAAAAAATGATGATTTAAACGTGCTGTAAATAAAATTCTGTTGGGTATTTTGAGCTAAAACTTCACATACACACTCTGGGGACATCAGAGAATTATTTTACATCTTGTGAAAAGGGGCATAATAGGTCCCCTTTAATTTATTATATAGTAATGTTGTATTATTTAAACAATATGCTATTTATTATAATTAATAATTTATTTTAATCAACAGTCATGGTCAAAAGTTCACATCCACCTTTCAGAAATCTGCTAAAAGTTAATTATTTTAACTAAATAAGAGGTATTATAAAAATAATGCATGTTATGTGTTTTATTTAGTACTGTCCTGAATAAGACTTTTTACATAAAATGCGTTTAAATATAGTCCACAAGACAATAAACTGTTAAAAGTCCCTCAATCGTCCTCATCTCACAATCACAGTCACCGCTGCAGACTAGGGTTCACATAATATGCAGAAGATGCTGGAAAAATGAAGGATTTTCGGGACCTGGAGGACCTTTTCCTGCAGAACATTGGGCATTAACAGCTCATGACTGAAGAACAGCCATCACACACACACACACACACACACACACACAACACAAAACACAACACACAACAGCGGCCGCGGGTCATCCAGGGAACGACAGATTCAGACTCAAGGATACACAACCTTTTGAATGGGGGAATTTCTAAAAATTCCGCTTTTTGTCTTGTGGATTACATGTAAATATCTTTCATGTAAAATAGCTTATTCAGGACAGTAAGTTACTAAGTAAAATAAAAATAAAAACATGTATTTTGTATGATTCTTCTTATTAAGCAATTATTGTAAATGTAAATAATTAACATTTTGCAGTACGACAAACAAACAGAGAAACTGCTGTCTATGTAGGGCGCCAGTCAAACAGAGAAACTGCTGTCTATGTAGGGCGCCAGTCAAACAGAGAAACTGCTGTCTATGTAGGGCGCCAGACAAGAATTTGAAACTGACATTATGTAGCAAACCAACCGACTCTGACACACACACTCACTCACTCACACTCTCTCTCTCTCTCACACACACACTCACACACTTACATATATGAAGAGAAAACGTGATCTGTTTCTCCGTCTTCTTTCTTAGTTTGTTTGTTTGTTTGTGTTGTAGTTCTCGAGCTATGCGACACTGGCGTTCTTCTGCTTCTGCTTCTTCTTCTTCTTCTTCTTGTTCTCCGGCGGTTGTCATCCAGCTTGTTTGCGCATTACCGCCACCTTCTCCTCCGGAGAGTAAATCGGGTTAGCGATCTCAGTCCCTCTTTCTGTGTTGTGGCTTGATTCCACTGTGTTATTAACTTAAATGTGTTGTTGTTTTTGTTGCATTTACACTTTTGTTGCATTTCAGCTTGACACCAAAGCTCCAAAAAAGCTGTGTCAATTTTTTTAAACAATTTGTATCAATGCTTGATTCGTTCTATCAAAATCACGTGACCAATGACATCCGAAGCTTCGTTTCACACTACTGTCTATGGTTTCTCACACACACACACACACACACACACACACACACACACACACACACACACACACACACACACACACACACGTGACTGCTTTGTTTATGCTGGAATTAAAGTTTTTAAATAATTTATATAAATAAATAAAAAAAACGTGACTGCTTTGTACTCTCTTTTTTATATATATATGTACCTATAATTGTTTTTATTTATTTATTATTGCTTCGTACTCTGATTCAAATGCGTGACACGGGGTCGCACCCTCGTGGGTTGTAAAAGTGTATTGCGTGCAGACACTTAGGTCCCGTATTATGCTCCTTTTCACAAGATGTAAAATAAGTCTCTGATGTCCCCAGAGTGTGTATGTGAAGTTTTAGCTCAAAATACCCAACAGATCATTTTTTTACAGCATGTTTAAATTGTCATAGTGCTTGCCCTTTAAATGCAAATAAGCTGCTGCTGGACGGCACAGGGGGCGGAGCTTCATGAGCTCGCGTTCAGTCTCTCAGGACAATTTCATCTCACGGAATGATGATAATATCAGAAACTCTCAGTAACGGTGTTCATTTCGAGTCGGACAATAATGCCTACAGAGTCAGAGTGCTGTATAGAGATGGAACAGGTATAGTTTAGTAGTTTAATTACGGTTATAACGTATTTGTCATTTGCTTGTATCCATTATTAATAGCCTGCAAGTCTGCTGTTTCGGACCAGGTCCGAATGATGATCAAACATATACTGATGAGTTTAATAAAGTTTATTGTACATCACACAAAAGATGAAGCGTCAGTTTTACTTCAGAAAATCACCGTAAGAGCTGAGTAAACACAGTATAAGAAGTGCGCAAGTATAAACGCTAGTTACGTATGTAACTGTGGTTCTGTGAATTCCAGATGACCGCCAGAGGCAGTGCAAAGCACTAGTGGATAATTGCTGCGCCAGCTAGATAAATCGAGAAGAATATAACAACAAAGTCACGTCATGACGCAGACCGAGACGCGAGGATATAACCCACAGCAACTCTGTGCCCAGCCTCAGAATGCTTTCTCGCGCATTCCGAGTGACGAGGGACTCTGGTGGTCATCCGGAATTCACAGAATCACAGTTACATACGTAACTAGCGTTCTGTTTCATTCCTACTGACCGCCAGAGGCAGTGCAAAGCACTAGTGGATGACGCATATCAACACAGTCATGAGGAATGCCACCCACCTGCAAATATCAGGTTTGCTCCAGAAGGACTGCAGAGCTCACATCATGGGAAGCAGCCACGTTAACCTTGTAGAACCGCGCAAAGGTATATGGAGAAGACCAGGTAGCAGCTTCGCAGACATCCGCCAAGGAAACTCCCCGTAAAGTGGCCCAAGACGAAGACACGGCCCTAGTGGAGTGACAAGTAACACCCACTGGTAAGGGTTGAGACTATCACCCAGCGTGATAGTCTCTGTTTGGACAAAGATGCACCCTTGCGTACCTCACCATAACAAACAAATAACTGATCTGTCTGTCTGAAAGAAGCGGTAGACTTAATGTCACGGTGTGACAAAAGAGGGCGGAACTAAAGTTCGCCGCAATTGTGTCCCCTCCGGTACAATAATAAGGAAACACTACCCCCCCGTGTAAGTGTATATCTGTTGCCCTGCCAACCGGGATGAGGAAATTGACACCAGGTGTGAGCAATTAATTTGGAGCCATGACAAAGCCATGTGGGCATTGAGAAGGATATAAAAAGCCAGTGAAGAGAGACTGTTGTGTGGTTCTCTCCCGTGAGAAGTCGTTCTATTTGAGTGTTGCAGAGAGGAATTGTGGTGTGCAAAGGGAAGTGCTGCTGGAGGGGACTCGAGGAGTGTGGAAGAGTTGTGAAAACACACCGTTTGCCTGGAAGGGAGAGAGATAAGTAATCGACCATCGTATCTCGTACCTGCATGTTTCAACACTGAATTTGAGGTGGATTGGAGTGCTTTGATTGTGCTATCTATACGTCACTGAGTGAATTATACTGATTCATGTTCGATCTCTTACCCTCTTCCCCCGTGTTGGAACGGTGATGTGAATCCTGTCTATGTCTGTGGAGGAAAACCCCGAAACCTCTTTTTCCCAGCATTGGAGCTCGTTGCTTGTGGCACGGAGACCCCTGGGTGAGTGCTGGCCTTATCTGCACTTATTTGAAGTGGATTGCAGTGCCTAAATTGACGTTTCCCTCCCTCACGTTGCATGTTTGGAGTGAAATTGCCGTGTGTGGAAGATTTATTTTCTCTTGCCGTGCACTCTCCTCGTGCCATGCTGGTCTACTGTCAGTAACTGGAGCTTCATAATGTGGATTGGTTCCATCTGTTGAGGACTAGAAGGAACAGCATCTGTAAGTCAAACTAACCTTTCTGTTTTGAAGTAGTGGTTCTGACTGTCTTGGAAGAAGCTCCGCTCAGCCTGTTGACTTGGAGTCTGCTGCAGCCCTAAGCTCACCTGTACGGTGTGAAGTTATCTGCCCCCTGCAACACACGTGAGAATTGTATACTGCTGTTGAAGTGGATTCTGTTTGTCTTTGTAGAAGTTCCACTCAGCCTGTTGATTTTGAGTCTGCTGCAGCCCTAAGCTCACCTGCACGGTGTGAAGTTATCTGCTCCCTGCAACGCACGTGAGAATTGTATACTATACGACGACGAAGACTTAACAGAGCAGCCATCAAGTGTTAGACAGTATTCTAGGTTATTACGTGAGGAAGTTTTTTGTCCAATAATTAGAAACTCTGTTTTTTCAGAATTTAGAAGTAGGAAATTACGAGTCATCCATTTTTTATATCAGCTATGCATTCCGTTAATTTTGTGAATTGATAAATTTCGTTAGGTTTTGAAGAAATATACAGCTGAGTATCATCAGCATAACAGTGAAAGCTAATTCCATGTTTCCTAATGATATCTCCTAATGGTAGCATGTACAGAGTGAACAGCAGCGGTCCTAGTACTGAGCCTTGTGGTACGCCATACTGAACTTGTGATCGATGAGACATCTCATCATTTACTGCTACAAAATGATAACGGTCAGATAAGTATGATTTAAACCATGCTAGTGCATTTCCCGTAATGCCAACATAATGTTCTAATCTATTTAAAAGAACGTTGTGTTCAATGGTGTCAAATGCAGCACTGAGATCGAGAAACACTAATAGCGAGATACAACCACGATCGGATGATAAGAGCAAATCATTTGTGACTCTAACGAGAGCTGTCTCGGTACTATGGTACGGTCTAAATCCTGACTGGAAATCCTCGCAGATATCATTTCTTTCAAGAAAGGAACACAGTTGTGAGGATACTGCCTTTTCTAATATCTTTGACAGAAAAGGTAGATTCGAGATCGGCCTGTAATTGACTAATTCTGTAGGATCAAGTTGCGTTTTTTAACAAGCGGTTTAATCATAGCCAGCTTAAAGTTTTTTGGTACGTATCCTAGAGACAAAGATGAATGAATGATATTAAGAAGAGGATCTAGGACCTCTGGAAGCATCTCTTTCAGTAGCTTAGTTGGTATAGGGTCTAACATACATGTTGTCGATTTAGATGATTTAATGAGTTTAGTAAATTCTTCCTCTCCTATAGCAACGAATGAATCAAATTTTTCCTCAGGGAGGCTACAATGCACTGCCTGATGCGATACTGTAGTAGACGGTTGCATAGTTATAATTTTGTCCCTGATATTATCAATCTTGTGAGTGAAGAATTTCATAAAATCATTACTGCTGTACATGGAAGTAAGCGTCCTTCAAGTCCACATTCACGAACCAGTCTCCTTTCGTCACAGATCGAAGAACGTCGACTGTGCGTAACATTCGGAAAGGAAGAGACTTTAAGAACACGTTTAGGCGCCTCAGGTCCAGAACTGGACGAAAACTGCCATCTTTCTTTGGAACAAGGAAGTACGTGGAGTAAAACCCGTCCCTCTGATTGAGGGGAAGAACTTTTTCTATGGCTCCTTTCAGTAACAGTGAATGAATTTCTAAGGAAAGGGCCATTGAACTGGTTACATCTTTGACAACTGTCGGAAAGATTCCTGAAAACTTGGGAGGCCGGCGTCGGAATTGCAGAGTGTATCCCCTGCTCAAAGTCGCCAGAACCCAGGGGTCGGACACTGAATTTTCCCAGTAATGTAGATGCTGCACAGTGAAACGACCGACCGCCAGCCCCATAGCTTCAGGGTTTTTGGCCTCTGCCTTTAGGACCTGTGGGGGGGCGCTGACGTAGTCTCCCCTGCTGGTGATGGTGAAAAGGGCGGCGTCCCTGGGCCTCCTCAGCCCCTCTATGCCGCTGTGGAGCCTGAAGCTGAGAAACGTTCTGCTGTCGCACTCGATGCTCCGAGCTCGGATAGCGTGGGTGAGCCGGAGTCAGAGGCATTCTAAAAGGTGGTGTTCGTGGAACCTGAGTCAGTTGTCGTGTGGCTTCTGACAACTTCATTCTCTTTTCCAATACCTCAGAAACATTGGGGCCAAAAAGATGTCCTGGTACAATTGGCAGTTCTCTCAGTGTCTTCTTACAATCTTCAGGTAACCTTGCCTGAGCAAGCCATACCTGACGCCGAGCTGTTAGAAGGGTCGCTGAAAGTGTCCCAAGTTCCCGAGTCACATGACCCATAGTCAACAGAGCCGTCTGTAAGAACTGAGATGCAGAAGGGTCAACGCTCGCTGACTCTAATGTGTTATTGCAGGCAAGAAGCAGCTGGCAGATAGTATTCTCAGCTCGAGATATATAGGCTACCGACTCGTATGCCTTCTTCAAGAAAGTATCAGTACGTCCACATTGTGCACTCGGGCAGCGTACATTGCCTCTTAGAGCCTCATCTGGTGATACCACCAAAGCTGCAACCGGCTGTTCAATTTCAGGTGCCCGTCCTACCCCAATGGAGTCAGCCTCAGCCATTGCTGCAAGAGTGCGGGCTGTCTTTGACCTCCTCCTAGGCACATTGGGACTGGTAAGTGCACTGGAGAATTCTGTCACAAAATCCTTACACGGTGGCATTGCGAACACATTACTATCAGCAGCTTGTCTGAAGAACACATTGGTTTGAATGGTTTGGACAGGTGATTTGTCAAGACCCAAACGAGCCACCGCCATCTGCAGAACCGATAACACATCGTCTGGAGCAGATGGGCCTGCACCCGATGAATGTACAGACCCACCGCTTGAACCACCTGTAGCATATAGGTTAGAAAAAACATCGTTTGGGAGGGTGGGTTGTATGGCAAGTTCCACAGATTCTTCATCGAGAAAATGAGAATTAGATGCGCTCATGCAGAGAGCGTCAAAATCTATATCATGTGGGGGTTGGAAATCACTCTCATCCACTGGTGTGTTCTCAGTATGTGGGGCCGACACTGGGGATTGTAGAGACAGAAGAAGACGTTTCATCTCAATCATTTCTGAAGAGAGAGAAGCTACAGTCTTCGATAACAAGTGTTCTGAACTGTCTTTGTGTGGTACAGATTTCTTCTTGCTAGGCGGAGCGCCAGCAGCTGCTGACGCGCGACGCTTTTGAGCGCGTCGCGGCTGTTGTGCGAGGGTAACAGGCGAGTTAATGTCTAACTCAGCAAGGCGAAGCTGTCTCTCTGACATCGGTAGCATACTACAATGCAAACACGGATCAGTCAGGGCCTCCTTCAGATGTTGAGCGCCTAAACATGATGGGCATCGATCGTGTCCGTCGTCGGGAAGAAGCGCATTCGGACACAATTTGCAACTTGAAACGGAGATGAGAGAGCTATGATCCATGACTCCATCAATAACACGTCCTCGGTTAGCACTGTAGGCACTTAAACTGTAATAGCACCCACTGAGCAGTTCGAAAAAATCTTCGGATAAAAGCGAAAATTCTATAACATGAAACGCTCTCACAAGAAACGTAAAAGTCAAATCTGCCTTCGGATAGAACCGCGAGGCATTCAATGACTAGCACTACGGCGAGTAACTTATGCGATGAATCTAAGATGAGAATATAAACATATATTTATATAAAACAGATATATAACATTATAGGTTTGCGGTGAACGCAACCTAAGCGCGGTCGAAACCAGCCACTGGATAGTACCGTGAAGCACAGAGTATCGCCGACGCAACAACAAATAATCGTATGCACTCACCTAATTAAGAAAAATAATCCAAGATATCCGTCCTGATGATAGTGTAGAGCGCGCTGTCACAGCTTGGGAGGGCGAATCCTCGCAACTCAGGTAAGCTGCACGGGACAGCGTGAAAACAAACGACCCTATCAAAAGCGTGAAAGCGAAAGAGGCTGGGCACCGAGTCACAGTGGGTTATATCCTCACGTCTCGGTCTGCGTCATGACGTGACTTTGTTGTTATATTCTTCTCGATCTATCTAGCTGGCGCAGCGATTATCCACTAGTGCTTTGCACTGCCTCTGGCGGTCAGTAGGAATGAAACAGAACGAATTTCGGTAGAGTTGAGACTTAACAAAATAATTCCACCTCTGCCTCAGATTTCGGGAGTAAATAGAGAGAGCTATGTGGATTAATACATCCAGCCACACAACACCTACAACGCTTGGGAGACATTCTCGTCAGTGCAGCAGCTGTGAACTCGATCAGGGCGGGTCTATGTTAGAACGGCAGTGGGCTTGTTCGACTTGAACATCGACTTGATGTCATTCACCGATCGGTGAATGACATCAAAGTACCGCGAGAGCGAATAGAAAGTAGACGGCTCCTTATGCTTTTGAATTGCTCTCGTGGTACTTTGATGTCATAAACCGATCAGTCTGTACAGCGCCGGTGTCGTGTCAAGGTACTTATCCCTGAAAGGAAATGTATCCCCGGTCGCGGGAGCACGCACGCATTTTAGCAGTAAAGGCGGGCCATTGGTTTGACCAAAGTAAATGAAACTATAACACGTGAATTGTCTAAGTTATCGTTTTACTAATGTTGTTTTATCAACGATGTTTAGCAAAGACAGCTATCACGTGGCACATCTATCAAAATAAATGCTTTATTCTTCTGTAGGCTAACGATCGAACTTCATTGCACTGAATTGAGAATATCTAAAGTTACTGAAAAACTAAGACGACCATACCGTTTCACAGCCTTTGGATATTAAATTGTACTGAATCACCCCTCCTCCTTCCACAGTGAATTATTATCAAAATCATTTAATAATGCATTGCACTTAAATAGTGGGAAATGTCATACACAAAAAGCGATTGTACAGATGATGGCCTATCATCAAGTGTTTTATTGTGTGAATACTGTACATCATGTCTATATATAACAGCAGTGAATATGGACAAGTTTCTTGTTTCCTGACAAAAGTTATTGTGGGATACAGATTTTTTCAGACTGTATTTTCGACCTGCCAAAATACGTATCCCCCCTCCAAAATCTACAGATGATGGCCTAAAATTTTAGTCTACATCTGTAAATAGCATCTTAAACTGTACACCTGTAAATAACATATCTGTACATTCATATAGGCCTACATTTCTTTACTGTACTATCTTGCATTATTTAAATTTTGTTTTATTTTTAATATTGTTATTGTGTTATATTTATTTTTTATTATTATCATTGTGTAATTCCTATGTATGTCTGCACTATGTCTGTACTTTCATTCTTCATTAGAAGCACCTGTAACTAAGACAAATTCCTTGTATGTGACAACATACTTGGCAATAAAGCTTTTTCTGATTTGGATTCTAAATATTCTTCTTTGCGGCACTGTGGTCCAAGTGAAACGATATTTCGTTCCCCTGTGTGTGTATATAGACTATACATATTCGGAAATTACAATAAAGCTGTCAAGAAGTTTCTTCTTTCCTAGCAAAAGTTAAGTGTATTTTCACCCTGCCATAAAATGTAATAATATACTTAAATTTTACTATACTAAATGCGTATTAAATGTATTATTTTGAAACAACTGTATGTATATTAAGTGTATTTCAAGATATTCCTTAAGATCAATTATAAGCTATTTGCAATATATTTTAATATATTAAATTGTGTTACTTTTAGAAATATATTGAAATACAATTCTATATATTTTTTGATGCACTTCAAATAAGCATGCTGGGAAATACTAATGTATTAAAAGCATACTATTTGAATTTCAAGTATTTTTAATACAAATACTACATATTTTTCACCTGGGTATACATAGGCTATATTACACAAGTATGGAGGAGTTTATATAGCTTATATTTATATAAGTTACAGTGGTTTGCAAAGTATAACAAGTGTCCTGCGCCAACAAACCATACATTTTTATAACATTTTACTTACCACGTGTTTCCGTCCTCATTAATAATGCAAATCAGTTAAGATCGCGCCACGGGTAGGCCTATAGGTTGCGAGTAAATTATCTGCATTTGATTTCGTTGGAGGAGAACAATTTAATCGGCTCATTTGATCAGTCTTTACACTTATCTTTGTCATCTTTGAACTCAAACACTGCAATGGATCCGAAAAATTATGAGCAGATAGTTAATTACAAATTGAAAGGGGAATATCCAGCATTTTACACTAAAAGAGACAAACTTATTCTTCGAAGAAAAGCTGCTGCTATATAAAAATATATCTTAGCACTGTCCTGATGGCTTAAATGAATAGCACCAAGAACACTAATTCGTTTATTTCACCCAATTTCTCCCCAACAATTCCAATTTAGGAACATGCAAATGCTTTTACGACACCAGTCATTGACACTGTCCAACATTATCATGGCACAGCTGTGCAGTACAATACACATGGCATTTCCCACAATTTAGACATTATTACATTGTAATAAAGTATAGGTTGTCTAGGTGACCTGGCTTAAGCAGATGGCTCTAAATCTATAAAATTGCAATAACATTTAGGTTTATTGCCATTGATAAAAAAAAAATGTATTACCTTGTATTACTTGCATAGCAAAGACAAGTCTATTAATGAATGTGAGGAATAACACCCACTTAGCATTAGGTTTTGCAATTTATAAATAATCTATTAAAATATACTGATCCCAAGGTTTTTTTCTTTCAGTCATCTACAACTGTAACACATTATCACGTATATTACATTACATTGTAAAGATGTGATATTATCTTGATTTCCAGGTAAATACTTATTAGAGTTTATGTAAGCCTATTTTTAAATATTGTTATTTTCTTATTTATTTTTTAGGAGAAGAGCTATATTACTGGCGCTATAAAGGGACTGCCCAAAGCATTAAAACTAAAGTGGTCCGTGGGGCTGATGAGGCAAACCAGATTTTTGAGGATTTTCATGCCAGCCCCACTGGGGCACATTGTGGCCAGACCAAAACTAGGGAAACAATATCCAAGAGATTTTACTGGCCAGGGATGTCAGTAGACATCAACAAGTGGGTAAGTCAGCACTACATACAGTACAAAACCTACAATTATTTAATGATAAGGCTTGTGATTTCATAGTCAGATTTTATATACAGTAACTTTGTTTATATATTGTTCAAAATGTTCAATAAAAATGTTACCCTGGTATTTACAGTACACATCTTTATTAATGAATTGCCATTTTTACATAACATTTTATCATCAGGTTTCCCAATGCTCAGCTTGCCAGGCCAGTAGTGCATCGATTAAACAGCCAACACAATACACTCCCATAAAGGTTAGTTCATCCAAATACCGGTAAAAGGTTCCAGTGTAAAAGCTATGACTTAAAATAAAATGTGTGCTTGGTTAAAAAAAGTTATAGAAAAGATGCTGAGTGCATTTTATATCACAAAATATCAATTATCCTACCAACAACACCATATGTTAGATCGGATGAAATCTCTCCATGTCAGAAACATCAAATCCAGCCCGGGATCGCCGGATCCCATCAAAAGATATCCGTTTGTCTGGTGTATGCAACCCAGCAAACCCATTAACAGAAAGTCTTGTCTTTTGTCTCAATATTCTTTTAATAGCCTTCTATCAGTCTTAGAGTTTGACTGAGAAAGACAGAGAAAAGCAGAAGCAGGAGACGAACTGATGATAATAAAAGAGCAGACATAACTCAATGCTCAGACTTCGTCTGACCAGTACCAATTCCAACAAGTGTTGTAATACCAAGGGAAAACTATAGAAAATTACTGCTTCACAACATTGTCCTGTGACGATAAAAAAGATATATATATAATTTTTTTTTTTTTGCAGATTAACAAAAGTGTGTGTGAAATTCTCAACATCAAAAGAAGCCTATGCTCGCAATATCATCCACAAACAAATGGATTAGTAGAGAGAATGAATGGCACAATTCAGAGGTGGGTCCTTATTTGTATTCCTTAATAGACCACATTAGCATATAACACATACAACATTTGATACTTATATGTCATTAAATGCATATGTGTTTATACTTATTTTATGTGTGCCTGTCCACTGAAATTGTAAAAATACCCCTTAATATGGAAGCATATGCCTAGCAATATTCAATTTGAAATGTAATATGCAAAATGACAATGCAATACGTAAAATGGCAATGCATTTCTGTATTTAAATTTACAACTGCGGGAGGGGGGCGGGGCCTTGACCGGCTCGGAATGCATTCTCAATTTGCACATTGAATTTTGCTACATTCATTGCGGGACATTTAATGAAAATGCAATTGCAAGTGTCTTAAATGTGAGTGTAAATGCAATTAAGAAGGGGTTAAAAATTAATTCTAATTAGATATATACATTTTTTTTTATTCCCTATATTTTTACAGAGCCCTGAGTAAATTGGTTGGTAACCATCCAGAAACATGGGATGATTACCTGGATGCTGTGATGTTCGGTCTCTGAACCAAAAAGCAGATAACTACCAAGTACTCGCCCTACTATTTGATGTTCGGCAGAGAGGCTTGTTATCCGTCAGAAGTCCCGGAACACTACATGGTTGGTTTATCATCTATGTATCTATCTGTCTATTATTTTGTTCTCTAAATAAGGTTCAGAGACATGCAAAACTCACTTTCATGTAAGTCAGTGGTTCTCAAACTAGGGGACATAGTGCCACTGCAGGGGGGCATGTTGAGCAGACCAAGCAATGCTATTTTGCTAAATCTAAAAGAACAACTCTGAGAACCACTGAAGTAAGTGGTTAAGTCTAACAGCAAATGATGTCTGTTCAAAGCTTGACAACATTGTGGAGGACATAGTGGGACAGGAAGATTTGGCACAGGACATTCAGCGACAACAGAAGCTGATGGAACTTGTCAAAGACAATCTTGCCAAGGGGCAAGAAAAAAACAATGGGCAAACTAAAGGCAACTGCTAAAACATCAGACTTCAAAGTCGGGGACAAAGTTTGGAGACAAAACATAAGGAGCCAACAGAGAAAGGGGGGGGAATTGGAAGCCAATTTTTTAGGACCATACACCATTAAGGCAATCCAGGGTAAAAGTGCTGATCTCCAAGATGAAAACGGGGCAATATTCCACAAAATTAACATTGACCAACTGAAGTTAAACGTTGATGACACACCCAGAGTGCCACACTGGGATTTTAAAAAGAGAGGGAACACTTCAGTGGTTTCTGAAACAACAACATCCCCATTACAACCACTTGCCCCACCTGCTACAGCTGTTGCATCCTCGGGAACAGCCCAACCAGCAGCCCCAGAAGCAGGTCGAAAATAGAGCTGGTAAGTCCCGCCCATCCGTAAAACCCTACTGGACCTCTAGGTTGAAAAATCGTCAATGCAAGTGAATGTGAGAAAATAATTATTTTCTGGTCCCGTTTGAATTGTGCCATGAATGTGAACATATGTTGTCTGTGAATTTTTTATATAATTTTTTGTGTGAAGAATGCTACAATTTAGCGGGTAGAAGTTTGATACGGTTAGACTTTGTGTGAGAGCACTTTGTGGACTACAACTCTTCGCTGCTCGACGGGAATCTGAAGAAAGAACAGCCCATTTGGTTTGAATGGTGACATTTGGGTACAAAACACACAGGCATCTCGATCTGTCTCCAGAGATTATCGCAGCATTAGCACCGTGATTTGACAAGTGGAGGGAAATGTGTTATGGGGTGACGTCACATAGGCGACTTGTAGTCTTTCTCGTTATGTCTTTTCCACAACTGCTAGCCAAAGAATCATACAATATACTGTCAAACTCGTAACATGAAAAATTATATAAAAAATTCTCAGACAACATATGCTCACATTTATGGCACAATTCAAACGGGATCAGAAAATAATTATTTTCTCACATTCACTTGCATTGATGATTTTTCAACCTAGAGGTCCAGTGGGGTTTTACGGATGGGCGGGACTTACCAGCTCTATACAGTCTGAAAAAATCTGTATCCCACAATAACTTTTGTCAGGAAACAAGAAACTTGTCCATATTCACTGCTGTTATTAGACATGATGTACAGTATTCACACAATAAAACACTTGATGATAGGCCATCATCTGTACAATCGCTTTTTGTGTATGACATTTCCCACTATTTAAGTGCAACGCATTATTAAATAATTATATAATAATAATTCACTGTGGAAGGAGGAGGGGTGATTCAGTACAATTTAATATCCAAAGGCTGTGAAACGGTATGGTCGTCTTAGTTTTTCAGTAACTTTAGATATTCTCAATTCAGTGCAATGAAGTTCGATCGTTAGCCTACAGAAGAATAAAGCATTTATTTTGATAGATGTGCCACGTGATAGCTGTCTTTGCTAAACATTGTTGATAAAACAACATTAGTAAAACGATAACTTAGACAATTCACGTGTTATAGTTTCATTTACTTTGGTCAAACCAATGGCCCGCCTTTACTGCTAAAATGCGTGCGCACTCCCGCGACCGGGGATACATTTCCTTTCAGGGGTAAGTACTTTGGTACGACACCTGTCCAAGTCGAACAAGCCTTACGTCGGTCAACACTCGTGGGCGGGGCCTGTGCTTAGTAACGTCACTAAAACAGCATTCTGAAAACAGGTCGTTGGGAGACACTAGGGGCCCTATCTTGCACCCAGCGCATTGACTTTGTACACCGACGCATGTATCATTCCTATTTTGCACCCGCGCAAAGCACGCTTTTCCCTCCACAGAAGCACGTCGCTAAACTAGGGAATGAACTTGCGCTCCCTGGGCGGTTCAGCGCAAAAAAGGAGGCGTGTTCCGGCGCAAACGTTCCTTCATGCTATTTTGCAGGTTTAGAAAACAATTGCGCCACTAACCAGGAAAAAATAGTTTAAAGTCAGTGGCGCGTTGCGCATGTTATTATACATATGCTATTTTAAGGGCGCATGCTTGGCCATAATCAATGTATCGTGTGCACAACGCGCATACACTTTGATTCTCTCATCTACACAGAAGCAGCAGTTTTCATTTTTGCAAATCATACATTATTACGATAGATAGATAGATAGACAATTTATTATAAAAGCATACATCTAGCTTACACATTTACCCAAATTATCATACGCCTTTTTAACCGAAGTTAATTTGGGTGGGTTTCTCCATCCCTAACGTCCCTGACGAGAGCGTCAGTCTCCTCGGCTGTGAACCGCTCCTCGCGCGCGCCTGGCGAATCCGCCGTTATAATAGGAATCTGCTTTAGAACAAGCGCGCCTGCTCTTAAAGGGAATGTGAGATGACGCTCTGATTGGTTTATTTCACGTTACGCCCAAACAACACCTATGAATAATGAAGCTACTTCAGACCAACCCATTTTAGATTTGCGCCGGGCGCAAGAGTCATTTATCCCGCCGGGAAAATAGCAACAGCGCCAAGACCTGCCCACAAAGTTACTTGCGCTTTGCGCTTTGACACTTGCGTTTCAGATCGTTAAAATAGGGCCCCATGTGTGTTCAATATCGGCTGCGGCTGGATGTAACCGATCGGCGAGAGTAGCCACGTGCAGGCGGGGAGGAGCTGCAAACGGAGACGTGAAGTCGGACACTTTCTGGTTCCCGTAGTGACCGCTCACGTGGTGTTTGCATACTTTACCACAGCTGAAGTTAAATAAATGCAATATTTGCCAAATAATGTTTCAGAGACATTTTCATTCAATACTTTATGTACTGCTTCATGCGTCTGTTTGAACAAGAATAAAGTTCAACATAAGCTATTTTCAATGAAGTGGAGTCTATGTTTTTTAATCAGTTTTAATTTGACAAACATGACACAATATAACACCGCAACTACATGAAAAAAATGTTTGCTGTTATAAAAAACTGATTTGAGAGCTTTAGAGGAATTAAAGGTGTTCGAATAAACACGAAACACACGTGATCGTTGTCATGCGGTGAATCCGGCCAATCGTGGAACAGCTGTGTCGTCATCAGCCCTCGTGCAGCTGCTCTTGAGAAGCTGCGCTGGCTGAGTTCTCCGGCTATAGAGTTCAAAGGTACAGCACGCACATCCAAAACAATAAAACTGGGTGCTGGGCAGACAAGTAGTTGCAAGGCTAAACAATGAGTCCGCACACCAGAAAATGCTCTTTAGCAATTTTAATGGTTGCTCACCACGTGTAACATTTCGGGCCCAAGCCCTTCATCAGACATGAGTTCTCCGGCTACTCTCGAATCGCTCGCGCGGTACTTTGATGGCACACGTCACAGTCACGTGGCGTCGGCGCTGTATCAAGTCGGGCAAAATTTCTAACCGGCATGCACTGCTTCAAGTCAGCTGCCGATCGGTCTGCGCAGAGCTGCATGAAGTCGAACAAGCCTTACTGCTGATGATTTAGTGAGTGGATTTTTATCACTATTGGCTGGTTGTGTACACACACTGCCAACACACATTTATGTCCAAACAGCATGCAAAAGTGAATGTTGCATAAAAGGGGACATTTAAAACACTATAAGCGCTACCCTCTCCTCCACAAGCACCAGTTATGCTAAAGAACACCTCTTACGATGTACATTAAGCATAAAGCCTTCTTAAGCCTTGCCCATCCGGGCTACAGGGTTGCCACCTTCAGTGTGTCAAGATCAGCGACACACATTCAAAAAACTAAATCAAAAAAACAATTGCATCAAGGACTTCAAGGACACAAATAAAGAACAAATCAAGAACTGATCATTTCTACACATGACAACTTGACAGCTCGACTGATCAAGAAAACATGAATATGTGAACTTACAACAGAACACATTTTATATTATTTTACATTTGATTATTTTATTTATTTCTAAAGAACTGTCCGGGATATGTTGGTGCTTTAAGCTGTTACCTGGACGGGAGTCACAGGACGAACTTTTATTTTTTCACTGATTTACTTATTTTGGACTACGTTATTATGTAATTATTTGTCTCATTTGTATCTGAATATATTTTTTAAATGTCACAAACTGTAAATGACAGGATTACTTATTATGTGTATACAGAGGTCGACTTGTAAAATAATTGTGGTCATGGGGGATGGGGGATGGGGGATGGATGGGGGATGGGGGATGGGTGGGGGGGGGATGCTCCTGCACCTTAAACTTTTTTATTGGATTAAAGAGTAGAAAAAAAATGAAATCATTTATATCAAACTACCTAAAATGATGCCTTCGGAGGGCACTTTAATGATAATTTAATAATTATCAACATATATTTTTAATAAAAATAACACTATAAATGAGTTCCAAGTGACACTCATGTTTCAGCGCTCCAAATCTCTAACAGTGGATGGTTAAGAGTAAACACAAAAAGAACAGGGTTATCATTTCTGAATTAAAACAATGAACATGTACATTTAGCTAACATATTTGCATGTGTGCATTATCACCTCAGTGATGACATTCACTTTAAATAATTCACGTTGACAACGATTCCTTACGAAATCAATGCACTAATGTGTCGGGGGAATATCCTTAACACTAATCAAAGAAATATCATACCTTCTGTTCTCTTCTTTATAAAGAATGTCAAAAGATGCACTTGAACCATTAACTGAAGATGTCTGTTAAAGATCTGGAAAGCATCTGCTGTTTACAGACATCTGATAGACGTCTTTAAGATGTCAGTTTTACATACGTTCTAAACATCTTAAAGACATTTTCTAAACAGCTATTTGACATCTGACAGGAAACGTCCTTTAGACGTATTGCGTATTGAGTTCTGATTGGTCAATCACTGATATAGTTTGTTGGGTCATTTCTGGGATTCGGTAATATTTCAGTCCCCCAGACTTTTTAAAGTGGTGGTTCACCAAAATGAAATATTTAAAGCTTTTCACAATACTTTGGTATGTCCATTATAAAGAATAATAAAACTTTTTTTTTACATTTAAATCATTCTTATTTCTATAGTACACTAAGCATTTTGTCATGTACCTGACGCACTTCACAGAATTTTTACTCAGAAAATATTGAACAAAATGTGTCAAAACATTTGCCAGTATTGTAAGTATTTGTGTTACTTTCTTGTTAAAAAAAAAAAAACATGATATTTTATTTACAAAAAAAACAGACTATAAAGTGATGTGCCTCATTTTGAACTCAACCCCATCACGCCAACTATTCTCCCCCATAATAATTTAGTCTCCACCCAGATCCATTTACCAGAAATTACATCATTCAGGTCTTTTTAACAGTGTTGCAGAAGATGGTAAGTAGTATAATACTTCTTTTTTTAGGCCTATTATAGTCAAGGGAGGGTACTGTCAACCCAACCCCATCACATAAAAATTAAGATGGAAAATTATAATTTTTTACAATTTTATTTTAACCCATAAGTATATACAGTGGTGGTCAAAATTGATGGCACCCCTGATAAATATGATAAAAAATGGCTGTAAAAAATAAATCTGCATTGTTTATCCTTTTGATCTTTCCTTCAAAAAATTCGCAAAAATCTAACCTTTCATTTAAGTAAAAGAATTGAAATTGGGGGGTAAATCACATTATGAAATAAATGTTTTTCTCCAAAACACGCTGGCCATAATTGTTGGCACCCCTAGAATTTTTTATGAGAAAAATATCTCTGAAGTATATTCCCATTAATATTTACATTTTTAAGCACACCAGGGTGACTAGGAACATGAAATTGTCCAGATACGACTTCTTGTTTCACAGGAGTTTATATATGAGGAAACACAAAGGCCAAATTCCCTTAATCATCCATCACAATGAGGAAAACCAAAGAATATAGTTCTGATGTGCAGCAAAAGATTGTTGAGCATCACAAAATAGAAAGTGGCTGTAAGAAAATATCTAAAGAATTGAAAATCCCCATTTGACCATCAGGGCAATAATTAAGAAGTTATAATCAACTAAAGATGTTACGAATCTGCGAGGAAGAGGACATGTGTCTATATTGTCTTAATGGACGGTGAGGAGGAAAGTTTGAGTGGCCAAAGACTCTTCAAGGATCACAGATGGAGAATTGCAGAGATTAGTTGAGTCTTGGGGGTCAGAAAGCCTAAAAAAATTTATCAAACAACCCCTACATCCCCACATGTTGTTTGGGAGGGTTTCAAGAAAAATCCTCCTCGCTCCTCCAAAAATAAACTCCAGCATATTCAGTTGTCAGACACGTCTGGATCTTCAAAAGGGACCGGATTCTATGGTCAGATAAAAAATAAAAAGGGGCTTTTTGGCAGCAAAGCCAGCAGATGTGTTTGGTGCAAACAGGGATGAAGAGTACCCCATGCCTATGGTTAAATATACTGCTGGATCTTATATGTTGTGGGCCTATTTATTTGCTGGAGGTCCTGGACTTTTTGTTCAGATACATGGTATTATGGATTCTAGCAAATACAAACAGATAAAAAAATCAAAACCTGACAGCCTCTGCTAGAAATCTTATAATGGGCTGTGGTTGGATCTTCCATCAGGACAACGGTCCAAAACAAACATCAAAATCAACACAAAAATGGGTAACTGAGCACAAAATGAAGCTTCTGCCATGACCGTCCCAGTCCCCTGACCTGATGAGTGGAGTGAACTGAAGAGAAGAAGCACCAACATGAACTTGTGAATCTGAAGGATCTGGAGAGATTCTGTATGGAGGAATGGTCTCTGATCTCTTGTCAGGTGTTCTCCAAACTCATCAGGCATTATAGGAGAAGACTCAGATCTGTTATCTTGGCAAAAGGAGGTTGCAAAAAGTATTTAATAACAGAATGCCAACAATTATGGCCAGCGTGTTTTGGAGAAAAACATTTATTTTATAATGTGATTTACCCCCCACATTCAATTCTATTACTTCAATGAAAGGTTAGATTTTTGTGATTTTTTTGAATGAAAGATCAAAAGGATAAACAATGCAGATTTATTTTTTACAGCCATTTTTTATCATATTTATCAGGGGTGCCATCAATTTTGACCACCACTGTATAATGTACTTATTTCATTGCTACCATATATGGTCTACTCTCCTACACAACACGAGGAGCAGTGGCCATTTTGTGCAAAAAACCTCAACCCCGTCACACTCAACCCTGTCACACTCAACCCTGTCACACTCCTGTCACACTCAATCCTGTCACACTCAACCCTGTCACATAACAGTTTAGGCCCTATCTTGCACCCAGCGCAATTGACTTTGTACACTGACGCATGTTTCATTCCTATTTTGCACCCGACGCACAGCGGACTCTTCTCTCCACAGACGCACGTCGGTAAATTAGGGAATGAACTTGCGCTCCCGGGGGCGGTTCAGCGAAAAGAGGTGGCGTGTTCTGGTGCAAACGTTCCCTGGTGCTATTTTGCAGTTTCAGAAAACCAATTCCGCCACTGACCAGGAGAAACCTCGTCTAAAGTCAGTGGCGCATGTTATTCAGAGGCTATTTTAAGGGCGCATGCTTGGCCATAATGTAGCGTGTGCACAACACGCATACACTTTGATTCTCTCATCTACACAGAGGCAGCAGTTCCCATTTTTGCAAACCATACATAATTACAAGGAAAAATATTACCACATGAGGGAAATCATTGTGGTGTCCATGAAGATGTGAAAAAATAGGCATAAATCTGGCTTACACATTTACCCAAATAATTTTTCCTTTTTTTTTTTTTTTGGCGGAAGCATGTGGCGGAGGTGAAGTGGTAGGCGGAGTTTCCTTTGCAGCGCTACATCAGTTCGCCGCGAGTCTTCAAACTACACCAGCACCAGGTAACGTTAACCTAATACGGAAAAGTTACATTTATCCTACCATGCTACTGTAATAGTTGCGGCAGCATGTGAGTTATAATAACTATAACTATAATAAAAGTTTAACTCTATGTCATTCGTCATTCGTTTTTATCCAAGGCCATAGTTATCAGCTTGGGGAAATACATCTAGTGAAAAGAAATCTTAAGTCCATGTCCACCTCTAAATTGTAAGGAATTTATATCTTTGATTTCATAGTAACACTTTACAATAAGGCTCATTTGTTTATTATCCATGTATTAACTAACATGAACTAACCATGAGCAACACATTTGTTAGCCTACTGTATTTGTTTATCTTAGTTAATAATAACACAACTGTTAATTGTTTGTTCATGTTGTCAAAGACAGTGCATTAACTAATGTTAACAAATACAACTTTTGATTTTAATAATGTTTAAGTAAATGGTGAAATTAATATTAACTAAGATTAATAAATGCTGTGGAAGTGCAGTTCATTATTATGTTAACAAATGTAACTAATGAAACCTTATTGTAAAGCGTTACCGATTTCATGCATAAAATACATAAAATTTACAACATCAACAAAATGATTCTTGAAAATGAAAACTTTCGTTTGGTTAAGTAAATAATGTTTTGTAATATTATCATTTCCCTATGTTCGTTTGATGTGTTATGCATTCTTATTGTATCAAAGTCTTTTCATAGAATGCCAAGGAAAGAAAGGATAAAAACAAAAACAAGGAACTTTTTTTTGTTGCCCTTTTTGGTCCTTCCGACTCTCTCTCTCTCACACACACACACACACACACACACACACACACACACACACACAAAAGAATAAATCTTGTAAAATAGATTTTTTAAAAGCCTTTTATTGCTCTGAAATGCATATTTCACCACTGATTCCAGTTATGGTCGAACACTTGTTTATAAAGTGGTTTTATCTGGTGATATTTTCCTCACTCCTGCTACATTTGTGCAAAAGGCTGAACACTTATAATGTTAAGATGAATACAAATCTTGTGTTTTTGGTCATTTGAAGCAGACTCTTCTAGTGTTTAATCTGGCCGTCTGTGTGTCAAACTCCATCATCCTCCATCAGCGCCACACACTCCTTCTGATGATCATAAAGACGCAGAAACACAGCGTACTTCCTTCTGTAAAAGCTTCACAGAGACCAATAATCTTCCATTACTCACACAGGAGACATGAATCCTGATGTAAGACTGTATTAAATCTCTTCTACATATGGATTAATGCTTTATCGCGAGAAACATCATTGAATGGCACCTTTCTAGAGCAGGGTTTGGTCTGACGACATGCCCGATTCTGCTCATCTTCATCATTGCTTCCTGAGAAGAGAGACAGAGTGTTCCTCAGGGTCTCTGTGTGTGTGTGTGTGTGTGTGTTGTACCTGTATGGAGCCACAGTCAGATGAAGCACAGGCTCCGATCACAGCGGCTGAGAGTGTGTGTGTGTGTGTGTGTGTGTGTGTGTTGTACCTGTATGGAGCCACAGTCAGATGAAGCACAGGCTCCGATCACAGCGGCTGAGAGTGTGTGTGTGTGTGTGTGTGTGTGTGTGTGTGTGTGTGTGTGTGTGTTGTACCTGTATGGAGCCACAGTCAGATGAAGCACAGGCTCCGATCACAGCGGCTCCCAGCAGAACGGCCTCTGGCTCAGCCGAAAGGACCACCGGCAGTCCTGAAACACACACACACACACACACACACACACACACACACACACACACACACACACACACACACATCCCTCAGGTGTGTGAGACGCTGCAGGATCTTCATCATTAAATGTGTTTTGAGTGGATGTATGGAGTCAGTTCTGCTCATGATCTCACAGCTCTAGAGATTCACATCAAATCATCATGAACATTTCCTGAGATCGGAACAGGGGTGTGTGTGTGTGTGTGTGTGTGAGCACTGACCCACGGTGTTGGTCATGTCATGTCAGATACATGAGTGTGTGTGTGTATGTGTGTGTGTGTGTGTGTGTGTGTGTGTGAGCACTGACCCGTGGTGTTGGCGTGTGTCTGTACGAACAGAGCGTTCTTGCTCAGCCCCCCGCACAGGAAGAGGGTTGTGATGTCATAACCTGCCTCTCTCATGGCTTCTATGATGTGTCTGGTGCCGAGCTTCATACAACAGAGACACACATTAACACTGTAATACTGAACACTTAGTTAGTGTGTGTGTGTGTGTGTGTGTGTGAGAGTGTGTGTGTGTGTGTGAGTGTGTGTGTGTATGTGTGTGTCTTACAGCGATGGCCTGAAGAGTTGCTAGATACAGCAGAGCTAAATCATCCAGCGACTGTGATAAAGTGAGTCCCACAACCTGCACAAACCAGCAGTGACATCATCAAACAACTCTCCACCACTGCAAACATTAGTTACAAAAGCTAAAACTATCTTATGTGTCTTTTTTTCTTAATGGTTTAAAATAAGACATTATATTCAACGTAAAAAAATTGTTCTTTCTAGAACGTTAAGAAAAAAGTACTTTCTACCGCATAGATCCACATTTCTGTCCTCTCAAATAAAGAAAAAAAAAGCCCAAAATATAATTTAAAAAGATGTCATAACTATAAATGTTCAAATGTTCATTTGGAGTTCATTCTCAATATTCTCAACCTAGCAACACCCTAGCAACCACCCACAACATCCAAGCAACTGCCTGGTGCCACATTTTGCCGCAGCAAGCACCACTCAAATATTCTGCAGAAAATGTACGTCTAGTTATCAAGTTTTAATAATAAATCTAAATTAAATCAAAATAAATAGAAAATTAAAGGCAGTACAATTAAAACGGGAACATAATGTATAAATACTAAAATAATAAATATTATATATTTTCATCAGCACTGTAACAACGCTGTCCTCACCGAGCCCCGTGACGTCTGGTCGGCCAGAGGAGAGCGGTTGCCGTGGAAATCGGGCCAGATATGCAGGCCGGCTGTCAGCTGCTCCAGCTGTGCTACGTCTCCAGACATGCGCTCCAGATGGAGGTTCAGGCAGGAGTAAACGTGTTTCCCACTGCAGAGAAAAGCCCAGCGATCAGACCGAGTGAGATCAGAGAGACGCATCAGAGCGACTGACGCTCACCTCTTCTCCGCCTGCTCTTTCAGCTGCCTGTAGGCGGCGTGTCCGTTCACCACATGGTCCACCTGAAAGCACATGATATCGCTCTAATTAAGATATTCATATATTTCCACGTAAATCATCTGTATATATAACGTATAACGTGTTTATTGTAACGTTTGTCACAATGTCCTGTAGTCCAGTGATGACTGTCTGGAACCAAGCAACCAAACTACCAACCAACCAACCAATAAACCAAACAACAAGAAAAAACAACAACCAACCAATCAACTAGACCAACCAATCAGACCAATCAACCAAACAACCAATTTAAAATATCAACCAAACAACCAAGAAAACAACCAACCAACTAATCAACCAATCAACTAAACTAACCAATAAAAACAATCAATCAATCAACCAAACCAAGAAAAAAACCGACCAATCCACCAACAAACCAATCAACCAACCAACCAAACAAACAACCAAGAAAACAACCAACCAACTAATCAACCAATCAACCAAACCAAGAAAACAACCAACCAACTAATCAACCAATCAACTAAACCAACCAACTAATCAACCAATCAACTAAACTAATCAATAAAATCAATCAATCAACCAATCAACCAAGTAAAAAACCGACCAATCCACCAACCAACCAAACAAACAACCAAGAAAACAATCAACCAAACCAAGAAAGCAACCAACTAATCAACAGATCAACTAAACTAACCAATAAAAACAATCAATCAATCAATCAATCAATCAACCAAACAACCAAGAAAAAAAATGACCAATCCACCAACAAACCAATCAACCAACCAACCAAACAACCAAGAAAACAACCAACCAATCAACCAAACCAAGAAAACAACCAACCAACTAATCAACCAATCAACTAAACTAACCAATAAAATCAATCAATCAATCAATCAATCAAGTAAAAAACCGAACAATCCACCAACAAACCAATCAACCAACCAACCAACCAAGAAAACAACCAACCAACTAATCAACTAAACTAACAAATTAACCCTCTGGGGTCGGCAAACGCGCCGGCGCGTTTTGCTAGATTTTCTTCACATTGTAGCACAATAGACATAAATTACTCCGTCATTTATGGTCATACAGAAAAAAGAAATATGATAAAAGAATCTGTGAGATGTCTACTTTTGTATGTGTCCACTTACAATCAAAACAAAACATTATGCTTTTGTAAAATAAAGAAAATAAACAGGGTGTGCGTTCTGCCTCTCCGTCTCGGTGAACTTTTTCTTGAGCACGTCTATAAACTGAAACAAAACTCAGCGAATACTTGTCACACATTTATGAGCAATATATCTTTATATACATTTAAGTGTGTACTTTTTTATCAAATTCAAAACGAAAACAAATATTCTCTGTTTAAGTCATTTGTATGAAACTAACAAGATGTCCAGTTTCTCCAGTGCTTGCTCATTAGATTTAATGTGTCCACACCCACGCGCGCAAAAGAGATTGACATGCAAATCATCCACGTGAAGGAATGCGACGCCCTCATTACCTCAAAAACAAAAGTACCAAGCTTCCTCATTCCTCTTCTTTTCGTCGAGTTTGGAAGACATGCTGTGAGCTTACATTGAATTTACTTCAGAAGAAGAAGAACGCGAATTATATTAGAGTGTTTTTGTTGCATAAACTTCACATTGTAGTTGAACTGTTGCTAGACTAAAATGTATGAAATCGACGGAAACATGATGAAATATGAACTATAGACAGACAGGCAACCTTTCAATGCGAAATTTATATACATGTACGACACAAAGATATTTTATGTTCGATAATAAAACACAGCATGATATAAAAATAGCCTAGGCTAGTATGAGTGTTTACTCTAATATGGTGAATATTATAATGTTTAGAACCGTGTTTACTGTTAAATACGGTGTTTGTGGATATCTGCTCAAACGTAGATATGTATAATGTGGTAACAATGTTTCATAGTTTGGAGCGGCTCGATCGCTTCAGTAAATGTTCTCTGCACGCGCTGAGAGTTTAGGTCACTCGCGCTGTGAGTTTGAAACGCAAAACGTGCCAAACATTAGGCTTTATGTTTTTACTCCAATCTCATTTCATAACGTCATAACGAATGGAAACATTTGAAGTAACATATGATAATCCATATCTTTTTTCTCTAGTGTAGTGTACTGAAGTTCCTTTTTAACCATTTATAGGCCGTCTGCTATAGGCTATTGTTGTTATTATTGTATGCAGGCATACAAGTATATGCCTACAAGGCACAACAAACCTGGTGTTCATTATATATAGCCTATATATATTGTAATTTTTAAATAGCAATTTTAACCAGAAAAATCTAAAATGTATTCCCAAAATCATGCAGCCCTCTAAACTATAAACTATAGTTTCTCTTGATATCAGTATGTTCACAATTTATTTATATTTATTTTTTACAGGGACCAGATGCCACTGATGAGTCCTGCTGACTTAAACATTGTTAGACTAGAGCGCTGACTTTGTATGTTTGACTGAATTGTTTGCTTTATTTCTTAGTCCAATCACGCCGTGCTATGTAAAAGCAGAACAACATGTTCTACAGCTCTAGCCTGGGATGCTTGGATAAGGGCCCAGGCGGCAGTAGGGCTAAGAGGGCAATATAGCGCCCGATCAAAAGGGGATCGGACAGTAGTCGGAGCCAGCAGTGAGGTAATGGTGGGTCGAGCTCTTTCAGAGGTCAATAGCCACTAAACGGAGAGGTTTTGTGCATGCAGCTCAGGTACCTCCAAGTTGCCGCCGCACAGATAGACACACCACTGGACCACGCCCAGGAAGAGGCCATGCCTCTGGTGGTGTGCTCTGACACCGATGAGGCATTGGAGGCCCGTCGAGGCGTAGGCTAAAGCGATGGCGTCCATCACGGGACAATCTTTGCCACCATAGCAAACAAAAAGCTGCTCTGACTGTCTAAACTGGGCGGAGTGCTCTATATACACTCTTAGGGCCCTCACAGGGACTAAGTGAAGTTGTCGCTCGTCTTCCGAAGGGGGAAGTGCAGAGAGAGAAATAACTTGTGCTCTGAACGGGGTCGAGAGCACTTTTGGCACACTTTTGTGCCTTGGCTTGAGGACGACCTTAGAGTCGTTAGGCCCAAACTCAAGGCATAAAGCGCTGACGAAGAGCGCTTGTAAGTCGCCCACTTGCTTGACCGATACTAAGGCTAGCAAGTGCGGTCTTGAGCGAAAGTGCCCTTAATTTAGACGACTGTAGCACCTAAAACGGGGGCCCCTTGAGGGCCCTGAGGACTGTAACAGGACTGATAGGTCTTAGGAATGTGTTGTGAGGGGGCGAGGCAGGTTGAGCCTCCTTGCCAACTTCAGGAAGCGAACAATCAAATTGCTTCTACCCAGTGGCTGGCCGGCCACAGGAGCATGGAACGCTGCTATGGCCGCCACATAGACTGAGCATGGAGGGGGTACGACCCGCATTCAGCAGCTCTTGTAGGAAGGAAAATACCAGCGGTACTTCACATGAAGTAGGGTCTTGGCTCCGTGCTGAGCACCATTTGGAGAAGACAGACAACTTAAGTATGTGGAGGCGTCTCGTGGATGGGGCTCTGGACTCATATATAGTGTTTAGGACACTCTTATGGAGGGCCCACAGCTCGAGCTGGGGGTGCCAGATCGTCCTGTTCGCCTAGGAAAGGAGGTCTTTCCTCAGGGGTATTGGCCATGGTGCTGCTGCTAGCAGCTAAATCATCTCGGGAAACCAAGACTGGGTCCGCCAGAGGGGGGCCACCAGAAGGACTGTGTAGCTCTCTCTGATCCTGTTGATGACTTGAGGGAGGATCGCGACTGGGGAAAAGCATAAAGGGGAAGGTTGGGCCAAAGAATATTGGGCAGTGAGAGTTGTCTTCGGAGGTGAAGAGGTCGACCTCTGCCCTGCCAAAGACACTCCAAATTGTTTGAACCTGGGGGTGGAGAGCCCATTCTCCCAGGGACACATTGAATCAGGGAGCCGACATGCTGTCTCGAGACAATCCGCCGGCACGCGCATCGCTCTCAGTGAGCGCAGGCTGTGTTGGGCCTAAAAGAGGAGACGTCTGGCTAGCCTGTACAGAGGCTTCAACCTGAGTCCACCCTGTTGGTTTATGTAGGATACTACCACCATGTTGTCCGACGGGACTAAGACACGATGTCCATTTAGGTCTGGTAGGAAGGTTTTGAGGATCAGAAAAACAGCCAGCATTCCCAGGCAGTTTATATGCAGCCGCTTGTCCGGACCTGCCCTCGCACAGAGCTCACCAACCCGTGTTGGAGGCGTCTGTGCTGACAACCTTTCTCCTTGAAACTAACTCCATGCTTACTCCAGACCGATAACAGCTGAGATCCATCTTGCATTTTTAAGCACACAAATGTGTTCTGTGTGAATGGTCTCTTAGACTGATTTGTTTTGCAACTATGCTTTCAGTATTGAATGAAATCTATATATATATTTTGTCCAGTCCATTCTGGGATTTCCATCCATATTAAAGATAGATGTGATTGACTCACCAGTCGTCCCGTGGCGCTCTGACCTCCCTCATTAAGCCACAGATCCGGCAGCATGGCGGACAGATACGGGCCCCAGACCCCGGGGACGAACAGCGGCTGTGTGCTCACCTGAGAGATACAGACACACGCTGACATCAACAATCACACTCTCTGAACACACACACACACACACACACACGTACAGGAACTGAAGCTCACAGCCATGTGACATGATGACGTCCCACATATGACAGCCATACGGGACGTGACCGGTTGCTCTTCACAGGGCAGCTGGTGTCCCCTCACATCGGCCCCGATGACACCTACAACAAGACAATGAAATTACAGAAAATATTACTGACACTATAACACACTGCTACATAAATTTAAACTCACAGATCTCATGATACTTACCCAGCTGATTAATCACAGTACAATAACACAATTGTTTTTGTAGTGCAATATGCAAATGAGCCAGATCATCACTGAAGCCAGATTCATAATTTTTGTTTGATAAATTCTGTTTTTTCCAGCGGGGATTTTGGATTTTTTTTTTTTATCACTCCATAAATCAGAAAATACTGTCAACAGACAGAAACAAATACATTTCACCATGTTTTTAGCAGTTGTATAAATGTAAAATGTTGCATAAATGTGGTGAATGATAAATTAATGATATATACAATTTTGGCGTGTGTGAAGCTGCTGAAGTGGAGATATCTAACTCGATCTCACCGCCTTTAAAGATTGAAATCTACAGACTCTAATAGATAAAGTGCAATCAAATAAACACTTGTTTTCTTTCCACTAGTTGGAAGGCTTAGATTAGGCTTAGATTGAGCAGGTCAGGACAGTTATTACAGGAACACTGTGATGAAACCAAGAAGAGGCCAACTAAACATCAGGGCCATTAGATGCACACACACACTGCAATGCTCCTCCTGTGTCAACTGCGTTTAAAAAGCCCCTATTATGCTTTTTAGGGTATTTCCTTTAATGTAGTGTGTAATACAGATAAATGGAGTTTTTGTCTCCAAAAAGAAAGTGATTCTGAACCGAAACGAGTCGTCAGTAATTCCAGTCTCACTTCCTGATACGGTAAAACCCACGCTATAGTTACTGTTCGTATCACTGTGTATCCAGAGCTGAGATTCAGATATGATAATGAGGGTTTGGTTTCTGACCAATCACAGCAGACTGGGCCATCTGACCAATCAGAGCAGAGCAGCTCTCAGAGAGGCGGGGTGAATCCTTGATCTAAGCATTTCAGACACTGAGAGAAAAGAGCTGATGCTGCAGTGGATATTATGAGGAAATTAAAGTGTTCCTGCTTATTCTTGTTACAGCCCTGTTTCTCTGAGGTTCAGCTGACAGCATCAACATCTGTGAACAAGACGCACATCAACTAGTTACGCTCATATTATGCAGATATTATATATATACACTCACCTAAAGGATTATTAGGAACACCTGTTCAATTTCTCATTAATGCAATTATCTAATCAACCAATCACATGGCAGTTGCTTCAATGCATTTAGGGGTGTGGTCCTGGTCAAGACAATCTCCTGAACTCCAAACTGAATGTCAGAATGGGAAAGAAAGGTGATTTAAGCAATTTTGAGCGTGGCATGGTTGTTGGTGCCAGACGGGCTGGTCTGAGTATTTCACAATCTGCTCAGTTACTGGGATTTTCACGCACAACCATTTCTAGGGTTTACAAAGAATGGTGTGAAAAGGGAAAAACATCCAATATGCGGAAGTCCTGTGGGCGAAAATGCCTTGTTGATGCTAGAGGTCAGAGGAGAATGGGCCGACTGATTCAAGCTGATAGAAGAGCAACTTTGACTGAAATAACCACTCGTTACAACCGAGGTATGCAGCAAAGCATTTGTGAAGCCACAACACGCACAACCTTGAGGCGGATGGGCTACAACAGCAGAAGACCCCACCGGGTACCACTCATCTCCACTACAAATAGGAAAAAGAGGCTACAATTTGCACGAGCTCACCAAAATTGGACAGTTGAAGACTGGAAAAATGTTGCCTGGTCTGATGAGTCTCGATTTCTGTTGAGACATTCAGATGGTAGAGTCAGAATTTGGCGTAAACAGAATGAGAACATGGATCCATCATGCCTTGTTACTAAGGCTGTCACTTTTGTGAAAAAATCCTGTTCGATTTTTGAGACATATGTGTTCATTGAATCGATTGTAAAATCGATTTTCCATGTCTAAAGACGTTTCCATTTTAAACGCCAAATATGGGCAAATCCACGGACAACTAACAGGCATTAGGACGAACGTAAAGAGGGCGCTTGAGACGCGCACAAGTCAGCAATATTCCTGTTGATTTATTGGCGTGAAGTTTCGTGCACAATGACAAACAGGAGTGCAACATTCTCGAAAAGCAATAAGCAGAGTGGACTGCCATAACATCAATGAAAAACATTACTGCAGTCTTCAACATGCCTGTGTTTACGGTTAGAAAAGTCAAACAAATGTTGCCTACGAGGCGATTGTTGACCGTAGCCTGAATCTGTATCTGTATGCATGAGACTGTCTGAATGTCGGCAGAATTCACATTTTTGTAGTTAAAATAGAAACATTATGCAGAAGTATAATGTGTGTTTGTCAGAGTTGCTGTGTGATGCGCGTTCGCTGCGGGCGTATCATGACGAGCTGGACGCGTTCCGAGAAAAGACCATTAAAATCGATTCCCTATTTTCGTTTTCGAAACTTGTGTTGGTTGGTCCGATCGATTGTGCAATCGATTTTCGAACATAAAGTGACAGCCCTACTTGTTACCACTGTGCAGGCTGGTGGTGGTGGTGTAATGGTGTGGGGGATGTTTTCTTGGCACACTTTAGGCCCCTTAGTGCCAATTGGGCATCGTTTAAATGCCACGGCCTACCTGAGCATTGTTTCTGACCATGTCCATCCCTTTATGACCACCATGTACCCATCCTCTGATGGCTACTTCCAGCAGGATAATGCACCATGTCACAAAGCTCGAATCATTTCAAATTGGTTTCTTGAACATGACAATGAGTTCAATGTACTAAAATGGCCCCCACAGTCACCAGATCTCAACCCAATAGAGCATCTTTGGGATGTGGTGGAACGGGAGCTTCGTGCCCTGGATGTGCATCCCACAAATCTCCATCAACTGCAAGATGCTATCCTATCAATATGGGCCAACATTTCTAAAGAATGCTTTCAGCACCTTGTTGAATCAATGCCACGTAGAATTAAGGCAGTTCTGAAGGCGAAAGGGCGTCAAACACAGTATTAGTATGGTGTTCCTAATAATCCTTTAGGTGAGTGTATATAGACCTGATCTATTTAGGAGTGAAGCGGGTTGTCGAAGGTCAAACACTCAAAAAGAAGTGGAGTGACACCGTATTTAACGCAGTGTAAACGCGCTCATTATGACACAGTTTTCTCTTCATTTCAAAGAGCCGTGGATGAGCGAGCGCTGCATTAGCACTCAGCTGGCGTGGCGTATTGTACCTAACCCTCCTGCGTGTGCGTCTATGAGTGAAGCGGCCACAGCAGTTCCCGGTCTCAGGCCCAGATCTGCAGCCGCTTCTGCGGTCAGTCCTCGTCCTACAGGAGTCCCAGGACAACACGTCTGCTCACCTGTGCACACACACACACTATCAGTCAACACGACCGGCTGAACATACACAGACACCTGAGCTTTACTCTCTCCCACCGATTTTACAGTAGCTGTTCTCCATCAGGTCCTCCAGGCCGATGGCGCTCCAGAAGGTGTCGTCCCAGCCTTCAGAAGAGGAATACGTCCACTTACAGACCAGAGTACAGAGAGACCTGCATCAGGAGAGCAAGACATACTGTGTGCATAACATAACTCTCTTTATGTCTCGTTTTAAAGGGGTCAAGATATCAAACATATGTTTGTTCAGAGCATTTAACTGCAGATTGTTTTTGTAAACGAGGCACAGTGTAATGAAGAGTTTTGCTGACAGATGAAGACTGTATTTGATCTGACAGCAATTTTTTGCATTTTCATGTTTTTATTAAATTTATCCTGAAAGTTCATTTTCCCTCTCGTAATAACGACTTTGTGGTGGCGTTTATGTGCATTCAGCTAATAAATATGATTTATATATCCGACATGACTCCGACCGAACGCATCATTAGTTGCATGCAATGTTAGTCAAAAATAGTCAATGCAATGTTAGTCAAAGTTAGTCAATCACAACAGTGGGCGTTTACTAACAAGCCTTAAAGGAGTCGCGCCTTAAAAACAGATCATTTCAGATGGAGGGTTGAAATAATATTTTTTTCTGCATATACATTGATGTCCGGCCGAGGAAAACTTCCTCGCAAATCGCTAGGGTGTTGCCATGTGGGGCCGTGCGTTATCATGCTGCAACATGAGGTGATGATCGTGGATGAATGGCACAACAATGGGCCTCAGGATCTTATCACGGTATCTCTGTGCATTCAAAATACCATCAATAAAATGCACCTGTGTTCGTTGTCCATAACATACGCCTGCCCATACCGTAACCCCACCGCCACCATGGGCCACTCGATCCACAACGTTGACATCAGCAAACCGCTCACCCACACGACGCCACACACGCTGTCTGCCATCTGCCCTGTACAGTGAAAACAGGGATTCATCCGTGAAGAGAACACCTTTTCAGAGTGCCAGACGCCATCAGATGTGAGCATTTGCCCACTCAAGTCGGTTACGACGACGAACTGCAGTCAGGTCGAGACCTCGATGAGGAAGACAAGCATGCAGATGAGCTTCCCTGAGACGGTTTCTGACAGTTTGTGCAGAAATTATTTGGTTATGCAAACCGATTGTTGCAGCAGCGGTCCGGGTGGCTGGCCTCAGACGATCTTGGAGGTGAAGATGCTGGATGTGGAGGGCCTGGGCTGGTGTGGTTACACGTGGTCTGCGGTTGTGTGTAGAGACCATTTAAAGCCTGAGAAAGGTCCCACCTTTCAGGGTTGGCTCAACCAATAAGAAAGGGGGAATTTCCAAGAGGGAGATTCCTCTGTTGGGAAGATTTATGACTCTATCTCAAGTGTGGTTAGACATAGGCCTGGCCGTTTGTGTCCATTCATACTCAGATAGATATAACAAACACACACTGCAATCTAAGAGAAGGTGATGTACACTAAAGTGTGAGTCATTAAATGAGGATTAATTAGATAAGAGACACAATACCGGTGGGGTTACATTGACCGTTGGTTGTATCATAAAATACATACTGTAGTATCAAAGACATAATAGTACACAAGACAGCAAATCATTCACATAGTGTCCTAGGGTGCATGTTCATTTATAAATCACTTTATGTCTGTTTTAAGGGCTGTGGGACTTTTCAGTGGCCTCTGCTTCCTCCACGTGACCACATTTTTAACAGAAATAAAACCAACTTATCTGATCGTAGTCATGGTAACCAAGAGCCTTCTTGCCCTTGTTGGGGGGATGGGACCACAGATCCCAGAATGAGTTTTAAAGATTATTTGTTAAAGCTGCAGTCCGCAGTTTTTCCTCTTTGTCGCCATCTCTGTCCGAAATCTGCAATTGCAGTTATTCACGGAATTATCAACTTTACGTGCGTTATGTCTCGGCATGGCACAGCGCGGATGAATCCAGTGTTTTGAGGAGAATGTGCGGCTGTTAGTCGCCGCCGGTGTGGATACTGGCATTCGCAATCACAGATTCTACTTTTTGGAAGTATGACCAACATAAGAATTTTCACCGGAAAATGTCGTCTGAACAAGTAACATCCACTTTTGTTCTGACCAACTAAGGGGAAAAAAGCATTGCAATAAATCGCGCTGATTAAATCTAACGATCGCTTATCATATCATGTCAAATCGTGCAAATTATACTTTGTTCTCAAATTGTTAATATAAACAACATCAGCATTGCGTGACTACATTTAATGCCCTTCCGATATTTGTCCTTGTTTTCGCACGGGCCGGTTGCAGTCTCTTTTTTTCTCCGAAGTCCGAAGACTTTTGCGTTTTTTTAATAATTTTTTATTATTATTTTTCTTTGTAAAGCACATTGAATTGCTTTGATGTATGATTTGTGCAATATAAATAAATTTGATTTGATTTGATCATTTGATCAACATCATATGTTTTTTATTTGTTGAACATCAATTACATTTTTACCATTAAATGGATTTGAGAGTTTTTTCATATTCACTAATTCGGGGAACAGACACAGTCTCTATATGATGATAGCTAGGTGAAAGAGTCTCTATGTGATGGGATTTATCTGACCTGGGCGACGCGAGGCCGCTAGTCGGTTTATCCAGTCTGTCTGCTTCCTGACCTGAGGCCCAGATTGTCATGTTTAAGCTCTAAGAATATGAGCCATATTACTAGAGAGAAGAGCAGCACCATCCCAGGAGGGATGAATACCATCTCTTTTCAACAGGTCAGGTCTGCCCCAAAAACTTTTCCAATTGACTGAACCCTATATTATTCTGAAAAGGAAGAGGGCAAGAGCAAATTACAGTGTCTGGCATCGTACTTGCGAGTTCACACACCTCTTTAATGTTAATGTTAATCTCAGACTGGTGAAGTCGAACATCATTAGTGCCGACGTGAATAATAATCTTGTATGAATAAGAATGTATGATTAGTATTAGCCAGCACTTTTCAATTTGCTTTGATGTCAGGTGCTCTGGCTCCCGGCAAACATGTGGCTATGGTGGCTGGTGTCTCTATTCTCACGTTCTGTGTAATAGAATCGCCAATAACTAGGGCACGTTCAACAGGATTCTCAGTGGGTGCGTAATTTGCTCAGTGTGTGGGAAAAACCTGTTTGATGTTATAATCGCAACGGAAGAGCGGTGTTTTGTCCCATGACTACAGCGTCTCACGGTCACCCAGTCGCCCTGCTGCACGGGCTCTACTACAGCCGGAACCGAACAATGTACAGACTTCACTAAGCTAGTCGCATCCAAAGCAGTATCTAAAGCCCTTGCATTCTTACTATCCTCAATTAAAGTTTGGATGCGTGTCTCTAGTTCTGAAATCTTCTCCGTCAGCCTGACTATCTCCCTGCATTTATCACATGTGAAGCTTTCTTCGCCGACAGAGAAGTCTGTCAATTGCAAGTGACAATAACAGGAGAAGACATGACTCGTTTTTGTTAACTGATCCAACTCACCACAGTCGTGTGATCGCGCGAGTGGAAAAGACGGCAAGCACGGTTATCGCGTTGTGCTAGCGATAACGGTTTAGATAAAAGCTAGCGATGTAAGACTATTGTGATAGGCAATATTAGACAATATCTTATATATGGTGATGAGTAAGTTATATTTAGCAATATAAACAACAAGGAATGATAGTAAATAGAGAATCAAAACAAAGCTATACGGAGCTTTCGGACATAAACCACTCAGCAGCAAGGCAGACACGAGCAATCGATAACAGACTGTTAAATACCTTAAACAACAAGTTTAGTGTTTTGTTCTTCCCTCATATTTTAATTATCTAAAATATTTGGGACACAACTGTATATTTGTTTGTGTTCTTTGTGCAAAAAAAGCTAGGTGAACCTTAAGGAACATATTAAAATATTTGATAAAAATCTGCTTTAAAGTTTTGACTTGGCTAAAGTGGTCGAAGTGATGGATCTGATTTAAAGAAGTAATTTCATATATATTACTATAGTCAACTACATATATTGAGCTGCATCAGCGGTTTTGTAGATCTACGGCCCTAAAGGTGTTTTATCACCGAATGAATGTCGTCTATGAAACAGCTGTGCGGATCCTGCATCTCACCTGCATAAGGACCCTGTAGCTTTCCAGGACAGAAAGTCTGGAAGGTCAAAAAAATGTGCCGCTTCTTTCCAACAGGTTTCCTGCAGATTCTAACAGCAGAAGAAGAAACAAGCGCCTGAAACACAAGTGTTTATAGTCCTCTCGCTCTTCCTCAGGATCCCAGCGCTCCTCACCTCTTTGAGCCACAGTAGTTTGGGCGGCTGCATTTCGGGCGACATCACCCCGCCGACCCCCTGAAGCACTCTGTGTTTGGTGTCTGTGATCCGAGCGGCTTGTTCTGCGGCCCGGTGGTCCATCCACATCACCACGTTCCTCTCCCGGACGCCTGCAAGTAACACTGGGTCAGAGAGCCGGCTCACGCTCTGCGGACGAGTGATGAACGCGCCTCACCTGTGTGATTGACAGCCACGGGCTGGAAGTGCTGATCCAGAACCACCAGTGAGCAGGTGGCATCAAACCCGAGCCCTCGAACACACGTCACGTCAATGTCCTGAGTCACTCTCTGAAAACACACGCAAACAGTCCGTTTGACCAACACAACACCAACAGAGTCCTAGACAATGATGATGCACCTGCCGGACAGATGGTCGCCTCACCTTCACGGTCTGGCAGCACTTGCTCCAGATATCAGCTGACGACTGCTCATAATGCTCCGCTCGCGGCTCCCAGATGACAATGGGCTCCTCTGCTGTGTGCTTGACCTGACCGTCCGGAGTGACCAGAGCCGCTCGCACACTGGCAGTGCCCACGTCCACCGCCACATAATACCTGCTCATCTCACTGGACACCTGCGGAAACACACACACACACACGTGTGCTAAGCACCCTCAAACACAAGCAAGAGCACCCTCAGCTGATACTGTAATATTATATTGGATTTGGAAAACAGATTTGCAAACGCTCCAGTACACATTTATGTTTGTCACTGTGTCATTGTCTGGTCCGCAGACTACATTTCACAACCAAACACATGCGAGAAGTATTAAGGAAATAACGCAAGATCACGTGTGCGTGAGACTCAAATTGTTATTAAAAATGATAGCCTACAAGAAGATTTGCGATCCAAATTGTCTGTGCAACAGATTATGCAGGAGGAAATGGTTGGGGAGACGAGGGGAGCAAAGACTCTGTGTTCTGCAAAGAGAGTTGGGGGTAAATAAATAATTTTGCAATGTGCTGCTGTTGCGGCTGGTCAAGTAAATGTTTGTGCTTTGTTTCTGTTTGATATAATTGTAAATATATCTATTAAAATACTGATATTCTGGTCTATAATAATGATAATTCACACTGCGTGAACAAACACCAATTTGCCTATGATTTCGGGCATTTCACAAGTTCACACTTGCATATAATTGGATAGAGTAAAGGATATGTGTATTTGGCGTGCTGTCCGAGGGGAGGGCTCAGAGGTCGGAGTTTGTCCAGAACCCAGGGTACTTCCCCAAAAAAACAAATGAGCAGAAGGACAGCCGCCAGACTAAAAGACCCCCCCAAAAACGAGTGTCGAAGTTTGGCGGGCTGGCGATTTCGGGAAAAAGTCTAGATGTTTAACCGGAAGGGCCCATGCAACCTCCAATGGGAGCAGGTCACGGCATCGGAAAGTGTGCCCCACCGACCGATGAAGGAGGAGCAGCGTGATTAAAACCAGATGACTGAGAGACTCTGTGCTTCCTCCGACAGGAGCCATCAGCTCATGGTATCGGACGGCGAGCCCCTGCCAGCGGACAAACGAGATGACGGACAGGGCCCGGACAGATAAATCGGGGCTGCGAGTGATTCCGACCGCCCAACCGGAAGGGCTCACGCAGCATCCAATGGGAATACAAACAAATAAAAACAAACTCGGGATTTTACACAAATACAAATTATGATAATTCACTGTATCTCAGTAAGACACAGTTTCGAAAGTGTGTTTGATTTTATTTTAAAGCAAAACCACGCGTGGGATAAGACAATAATAGGCTACCAAGTAATACAAGCCCTGGCCATTGTTTTTTGTTTTGTTTTTTCACCCTGCAGTGCTGAAAAGTGGGGGGAAAAAATTATACTAAAACAGATATTATTATGTTGATCTATAGCAAATATTATTATTTATGTGCTCAAGAGTGCATTTAAGTAATAGATATTCATATCACTTCTCTGCTGGGTATTTTAATTATTTTTTTGAAGTAGGCTACTGATATATTGCACAGATTTACTGTTTAGACCTATTTTTTAAAAGTTAGGCTACAGCTATATGCGAGTGTTAATATGTGAAACTATTTTTGTCCCGTACACGCAGATTATAACATGAACACACAATGCAGGGGAGTATATAGATAAATAGTTAGATTTTTAATACCTGATGTCACAGTCACAGATATTAGTATGCCTACATGTTAACCGGCTGACACTTAGCCTATTAGAAAACAGGAAACTATAACATAGGCCGCTATACAGAACCAATATAGGCCCTGGCCCTCATATTTTATTAACAGGTAAACAACAAGGACACATGAGTGTGCCATTAAACATTTTATTTGCACTTTGTGCCAAAAAATGCAAGCATTGGAGAACAAATCAACAAAAAAAAAATAAACAACAAAAACGTGCTTTCAATTGTAAAATCATCTGCTTGCGTTCGGGTTTGTCCGATGTCTTCTTTTAATACAGTGAATTATCATCATTTGCATAAAATCCTGAGTTTGAGCTGATCCACCGATCCTGATGGAAATATGAAGAAGCCAAGTGAATGACGTGCTAATGTAAAACAGCTCTATTAGCCTGAAGTACACTGAGGTGCTGTCACCCAGCGTTCATTTTTAAACAATAACTTCATCTATTCTGTGTCTTAAGTAGGTACAGGTATAGTAACTACAATAAACATTAGCCAATAGATCTTAACTAGAATTACTATGGTAAACCGATAATAAGATACGATTAGAGTTAGCTTTAATACGGCCGAATCATTAAAAAAAAAAGTACATAAAGGAATGCGCATGCTCAGGCTTGAAACGTCTTGGCCAATAAGATTGCTGTATAATAAACCAATTAAATTGGGGGTGGGTCGCCCCGCCCCATCTTCCAGACTGAACTCTGGGGTACTACGAATGTTGATCCATCTTCGACTGTAAGAAGAACTGGAGCGTGTCACAAATGATCCGAAACTCAACGTATAGGCTACTTGCCTCACAGACACGAGAAATAGGCCTATAGAAGCTTAAAATATGTCTACTTTTAAACAAACCAATTCGAAACAAGTAGTCTGATTATGTAATCCAAATAAAAGGTGAATTTCTCTCTATAGGCACGTGCACGTTCACTTCACTGCAGGAATGATGAGTCAGAATCTCCATCTTTGCAGCCAACACAGACTCAGAAAACACTAGTTTATTAATAAACAATTAAATTGTCTCCTTGCTATTTTTTTCTGACACATTCATAATCATTAGGCTACTTTTGCCAGTGCTTTGCGTGTGCTGAGCACGAGGCATATATCTCGCCCCCCAGTAGCCTATATTTAATTAAATTCACATTTATTTGTATAGTATTGTTCACAATACATATCATTTCAAAGCAGCTTTACAGAAAATGCATGTCTAAATTACAATTTATTTATTAACACTACTAAATTAATAGAAAAAAATAACCGTAGCAAAATATTTTTAAAATTCTATTCCATCCAAATATTGGTAAAAGTTATGAATTGTAAATAATAGTAATGTAACGATATTAAAATCTCACGATACGATAATACCTCGGTGTAAAGTCCACAGTACGATATTGCGATATAAAAAAAATGACAAATGAAGACTTGGAAAAAGGTGCCATATGTGTTTATTAAACAATGATTGAACATTACAATGATGTACAATTGAACCATGTCATTTCCTGTCCTCTTTTCTTTATCCTCTAATCACTGTTTCTTAGAAGTATGAGGTATACACACACACACAGAGAGAGACACAAACACACACACACATAGAGAGAGAGAGAGAGAGAGAGAGAGAGAGAGAGAGAGAGAGAGAGAGAGAGAGAGAGAGAGAGAGAGAGAGAGACAAACACACACACACACACACACACACACACACAGAGAGAGAGAGAGACAGACAGACTGACAGACACAAACACACACGGGTTAATATTTGGGTGAACTCCCCTCATTACTGTCATAGTTAATCTCACTCTCATTACTGCAATAAGATAAAACTGAATACAGTGTGCTATTTCCTTCATGCAGATATAAAACAGAAATATCTTCATATCCGTTCGAAGCTGCTGTGTTTGTTTACATCGGTAGAATGACAGTAAGTCTCAGTGAAACTCTCACATTAACTCTTTACTCTTACCTGCTTCGCGCGCGTCTGGAGGAACAAACGCGTTTACTCTCGTTCACTCTTCTGCAGGATTTCGGTCACAGTTTCAGCGACTGAAGAGAAAAACATTCACAATGTACTTTGGATTTTCGCTTACGGCGCTCGAGCGCGACCAAAAAGTACGACCGCAATATCATTCGTGCCGGGATCATTATGGGATAGTTAGAATAAAACGCTTACAAAAAAATCCTATAGGAATCCTGAAGGACTGTGGAGGGATCATGCAGGAATCCTGCAAGACAGAATGAAAATCCTACAGAACAGGATATTGCTGCAGGAGTCCTGTAGGTTTGTCCACATGCTGTCCTGTAGGATTGATGACATCCTACAGAAATAATCAGAGCCCTGCATGATTCAAAATGTAGACTGATTTATTAGTTGATTAAATAAATAAACTAATCACAAACTTAAGGATTTCCAACATTACCTTCACTAACTTAGCTAGCTAGGCTATCATGCCGACTATAAGCAGTTATAAGTGCCTGTTTTGTTAGCTTACATATTAGTTTCGGATAAATCTGCAGTAATTTCCATCTTACATGGGATCCTGCAGGACAAGTTCTGGCGCAGTGCTCTCTAAAACATGGACACAAGTACTTGTAACTCCTTATATAATTTACTAACAAAAATATAATAAGAGTATTTCATTGACTGCTGAATATCTAAACACAAATGAGCCAGTAGTAAACTGTAGAGTTAATAGCACTTCATTTTGCTGAATGGATTTGATACTGTATTGTATTCTCCCCACAATCATGTAGAACAGTTTATACCACATATAAACTTTCCATTCAGTATTTGTCAATATTTAAGAAAACAAAAATGAATAACCTACTATACTGTAAGTCTTACAATACAATCTGATACAAAGCTACTGAATAAATAAAAAAATGCAAAACCACATTGTACTAATTTTATTTATTTAAGTGTGGCCTCAAACAGAGTCACACAGTAACCAAAGTCTCTATTAAACACTTGCTAACAATAAACTTGAGTACGAATGACAGATATGTACAAATTACTGTACCATAGTATACAGTACATTATTAAACATACATGAATATTCAGTCAACTTCCCATTTGTTAGGTTGAATGCAAAGTAAACTATGTACTCCATACACATTTTCAAGTAAACACAAGTTGTTTTGATTTCAGTGCACTTAATTAATTTGACATCACTCGAAGTACAGCTCTCCTCAACTATCCCAGAGCAGTCGTCCATGTTTGTCTGTCTTTAACCATGCTAAATCTGGCAGTGCTAACTGGATCAATAAAGCTGTAGCCTGTGTCAAGCCCCACATCAACTAATGACCTCACCAACACTGCCCGTTTGCTGTAAGAACTGCACGGTTCATTCCTCTAGATTGTGTTGTGCTTGTTTTTGAGTGAAATCTGCCCTTGCATAAAACACACACTGGTGAACATTAATGCCATGTTCGCTGAGAAGATATTGGTGGTCTTACAACAGGTGAACCCAGGAAGACTACATTTGTTTTAATTACACAGTTTTTGGCAAGTGTGTACCCATGCAACATCTGCTCAACAAAGTCATTGCTTAGTTGATTAATTTCATTGCTGTAAACACTTGTCAAAAGGCTTGGAACACTTTGAAAAACAAAAAAAATGCTTTGACAATTTGCCCTGTAACTGCCTGAGTGCCATGGAAGAGCTTTTGCAAGTTGCCATTGTGACTTTCTAAGATAAAAGCCCTCTGGCACCATAGTGGACCCCAGTTTATCACAGATTGTGCTGCTTGCTCTAAAATGTGCTCATTGAAACTGACATGACATGTGCCATACAATCTCTCAAAACGGCTCACAAGAGTTTTCAACAGATATTCAGCTACATCCACACTGTAAAAAAATGTCCCCGTTAATTTACAGTAAACTACAGTCAGCGAGATTTACCTGTAGAATGCTGTAATTTTACAGTGGACCTGCTGTAATCTGAAACAACAGTTTATTACTGTAAAAAATTCCCCGTTAATTTACAGTAAACTACAGGCACACTGTAAAAAATACAAGTATATTTACAGTAAAGTACTGGCAGCTGTGGTTCCAGCCATTAACCGTAATTTTACCATTTCAGTACAGTTTTAAATTGTACTTGCAGCAATGGTTACAGCAATAATTCTACAAAACATAAAAAATAATACATAATTAACATTTCTAGTATATGTAGTATATAATGTATACCGACATATCAAACTATTTTTCACTAGATGGAGAGAAAATAAATAAAGAAGAAATAGATTATGGTACATTATTTGCTATTTATTAAAACACAAGCAAAATATAGGCATTTACAAATTGGCTGAAACTTATGGAAGTAAAATAATGCCAAATGTTCTTGAAACAAAAAAGCCTGTTGAATTGCACAACTTCTTGCATTTTAATGCATTGTATTTTTAGGGCTTGCATTTTTATGGGCTGAAATTCAGCATGGTTGAATATTTAAGCTGTGAATATTTCAATTCAAAACATTTCAAACACATTTTCATTATTAAAAATGCAATAATCCGTATTCACCTTTCATATTTCACTTCCAAAATATTCAAACTGTTTAAAAATACAACCTATAATATTCAACAGGCAATTTTCGGTCCATTTTATTTCGCTTTGCAAATTCGCTTCCACAAATTCAGTGGTTCAAATTCGACAGAAAATACTACGTTGACGTCCAGGAACTGCAGGAAAAGCAGTAGATTGCCGAGCATACTCTCCATCTGCTGTTAGTCGATCTCACCAGCACATGCAAAAGCGTGTGTTGTTGACGAAGACCAGCAGCATTTAGAGCAATCTTTTTTTTATTTTCTTTTTTTCCAGCATTCAACTTTTTTTTATTTATTTTTTATTAATGCTTAAAACAATACACAAGTAATAACAGATAACAACAGAATAAAATAAAAATTAATAAAAAATAATAAAAAAAACAATGGGGGAAATAAATATAAATTAAACATTAACAAATTATGAGAATTACATGACACTGAAAAAAGGAAAAGAGTTACAAACAGATGTTTTTAAGGCTTTTTTTGTTCTCAGACAACTTAATTGAGAAAAAGTATTTTTCAAGTTCTTTCACAAATATAAGAAAGAGAGGTTTAGCATTAAGATATTTAGATTTATGAATATGGAATTTTGCTAGTAACAAGATCAGATTAATCACATAAAAATGACATTGTCATGATTGGTCAAAATCAACAAAGCCTAGGACCACATTCTTCCAATACAACACACATTCATTATAGATTTCAGACCTAATAAATCCTAAAACATCTTGCCAAAACATTTTCGTAAATGGACACAGTTTTCGAAACTACAGTTTCGTCAGAGATGTCACAGAAAGAGCAACTGGAGTAAAAATATCCTTTTTGAACTTTTTCATGTATTGATTTGCAGGGTAGCATTTATGAATTATTTTAAAAGAAATCTCTTTTTACTTTATTGGTTAAAAAAAAGAGATGTGGAAGCATCCACACTTTTTTCCAACAGATATTACCAACTAGGCTACATTATTCCAGTAAGCGGTCACAGGCGGTAAAGTAACAATGTCTTGCTGAAATAGTGAACGGACTGATCTATTATTGTTTTTATAAGGAAAAGCAAAGCACAATTTGCCAACAGAAGTATTAACCAAACTCAAAGAGACTGGAAGTAGAGATTGAGTTCCTCTCAATAAAGCAAGAGCACCTGATGGGATTGAACCCATAACTATTGAAAATTCAGGAAATTGAAAATGATCTAGAAATTCCTTATATGAAAACAACAATCCCTGAGAATGAATTAATTGACTGACTAACAAGATATTTTTATCAAACCAATTCTGAAAAAAAATATAGATTTATTCTTGTACAAAATATTACAGTTATTCCAAATAAAATATTTATGTGGTGAAAAGTTGTGCTTAAATATCAAAGACCAAACTGTTAGAGCAATCAGAGCAGAGCAGCAGCTGTGACGTCACAGGCAGCGCGAGTTCCATATGACGTCACAGACTGAGTTGTTCAGTTATCAGACTTGGAGTCACTAACTGGCGAAAGTGTTACAAACTCAGTCTACCGCTATAAACAACTATTAAGCAAATAGTGTCTACACAACTCGTTGAGATTCAGAATCTGACAGTGTATAGTATACACCATGTCTGCAAACTTCCCACTGGAGCTGGAGAGCTTGTCCGAGGACGTTCGGCCGCTGGGTGGCGCTGTTGTGTCCGCTAGGAGAAAGCCGAACAGCATCACTGAGGCGACTGACCCGAGAGTCGCTTGGGAGGACCACACAACAGGTACCGAGTAAATACACATCAGAACTGACACACAGTCCGACATAAATGGTAGGAATTGTATGTAGCACAGCATATATCAGCAGAACTGTGCTTGTAATGGGCTCTCGGTGCACAAGATGGCGCCAGTGAGCTTTGGCGATGCGCGCGTGTGCATGTTTACTTCCTACTCATCCCGCGACTTTCCCATTTACTGTAAGGAGAAACTTATATTTGAAACTTGGCTGGATATGAAGAATGTTTTTTACAGTAGAGAATATGGTGCTCTAGATAACATCATTGTTATATTGTCCCCGCTGCATACGACCAGCGGGCCAGTTAACCATCATTTTACCACAGTATTTGCAGCAAAAGCATTAACTAATACAAAGAACCATGGTTTTACTACAACAATTATGGTTTATCTATTATTGTTGTAGTAAAACCTTAACTACAAATTGAGCCATGGTTTCAAAACTTATGGTTAGGCTACATAGTTAGTTATGATTACCATACTTTTACTTTAGGTTTAACGTTACTGCAATAACTAGTTGAACCATGGTTGGTACAAAAAATAACATGGATACCGTTTTACCATAGTAAAAACATAGATCTAGTGCTTTTCACAATACAAATATGAAAACTCATCTCTTCCGTGAGCACTTAACCTTAAAAAAAAAACAAAAAAAAAAAATCCTTTCCTTTTCCCTTAGTCCTTCCTTATCTGGCCTATGCTACTCTGAGCAAAAGTCATGTTCAGTTAAATAGACAAAATGATGCTGTCCTTCAACAAATAAAACATTTTTTAAAGGGCAATTTCGCAGATTTTTTGCAAGTGAATCATTGAGCTGTAATCTGTGCTAATAAAACAGATGTTTCTAATCAATATTTGTTGTTTGCAGAAAAACAGACAAAAGAGACGAACTTCTTCGAGAGACAATGGAAGGCTGTGAAACGTCACATCCAAACCCGCAAAACCAAAGAGAGTCCTCATGTGCCAGAGCAGGAATCACAGGTTCATCCAGACACATCCAGCGTAGAGCCGCCAGCCGGCACAGATGCGCTCGAGTCCGAGCCGACAGACGGTGAGTCTCCAGTTATTACCACCTTTTCTCAAGGCAGTCAGTTCCCTTCAGAGAAACATTCATATAATTTCCCTCAGCACTCAGTTGTAATGATTGTAAAACCTCTAATTTGCGTAAAAAAAAAAAAAAAAAACTCTGGTCAGTATTTGCCGTGAGTTTTTCAAATCCTTGCATTCAAATACAGTTTTAATGATGATTAAAATATTAAACTGTAACACTAAGCGTCGCAAATTGCATCGTGGTTCATTATTAAACTGGTAACAAGAGTGAGCTTGGAAACCCCTTGTAAATCTTTAGCAACCCTAAGTGGGGGTCGTGGCCCCCCAGGTTGTAAAAAACACTGTGCCCGCCCGGCATGCCCGTGCTTTAATAAGTCCCTGCTTGTTGGACATCTATCTATAAATTACAGAAACGTCTGTCTGTCTGTGTGTCTGTATGTCTGTTATTCGCATATCTCTCAAACCGTTAGTCCAATGGATTTCAAACTTGACAGGTGCCTTTCTACAGGCACGAGTAAGTGCAGTGCCAAGTTTGACATTGTTTGGATTAGAAATGCAAAAGATATTGTTAAATATATCTGTAAAGCACACATCGGCTTTTGCCGCTGGCCACTCCCCCTCTCACACACACACTGGGTCTCATTCATGAAACATTCGTAAATATACAAGTAAATATGTGAGTGATTTGCGCGTAAAGAGACCTTCCCGAAAACTCTTCTCCTGATTCACAAATACTTCGTAAACGTCAGATGTGATAATGAAATGTGTGTGTGTGTTAATGAATTCCAATCATTCGTAAATGGGACGCGCGTGCACGCTCATTCTCAATTACCATAAATCCCGCCCATTAAATCCGACTGACAACTATATAGAGCTGGTAAGTCCCGCACCTTCCGCTAACCCCACTGGACCTCTAGGTTGAAAAATCGTCAATGCAAGTGAATGGGAGAAAATAATTATTTTCTGGTCCCGTTTGAATTTTGCCATGAATGTGAACATATGTTGTCTATGAATTTTTAATATAATTTTTCGTGTAAAGAATGCTACAATTTAGCTGGTAGAAGTTTGATACGGTTAGACTTTGTGTGAGAGCACTTTGTGGACTACAACTCTTCGCTGCTCGACGGGAATCTGAAGAAAGAACAGCCCATTTGGTTTGAATGGTGACATTTGAGTACAAAACACACAGGCATCTCGATCTGTCTCCATAGATTATCGCAGCATTAGCACCGTGATTTGACAAGTGGAGGGAAAATGTGTTATGGGGTGACGTCACATTGGCGACATGTAGTCTTTCTCGTTATGTCTTTTCCACAATTTCTAGCCAAAGAATCATACAATATACTGTCAAACTCGTAACATGAAAAATTATATAAAAAATTCACAGACAACATATGTTCACATTCATGGCACAATTCAAACGGGATCAGAAAATAATTATTTTCTCCCATTCACTTGCATTGACGATTTTTCAACCTAGAGGTCCACTTGGGGTTTTACGGATGGGCGGGACTTACCAGCTCTATATGGGCATCATATTATGACACCAAACGAAGGATTTCAACATGTCTTCTCAAAAGCGAATGAAAAAGAGAAATTTCTCAGATGCAGAAATTGAAGTTTTATTATCAGAAGTTCATTCAAAACGCCACATTTTATTTTCAAGCGTACATAGTGGCGTATCAGGTCCTAAAAAAAGGAAGCTTGGCAGCAGATGCAATGGAGTTTCATCTGTTAATCGAACAGTCCCAGAAGTGAAAAGAAAATGGTTCGACATGAAGCTTGACTGCAACACTTGTGACTTGTGGACTTGTGTTTCGTTTGCAGATGCTATTACTGGCTCTCATAATAAAAGTAAAAAGAAAAACCATATGTAATTACTATTTATAATAGTTTTTCAAAATGCTGTGTAAATATGTACCCGATTAAGGTAAATTAAAATGCAGCCTTATTAATGAGCAAAACGTTCGGATGTTAAACGCACTATTTACGCGTGGCCGGGAGCAGGTGTAGATTTCTTTCGTACCAACTAACATTTGGAAAATACGAACATTTTAATGAATCCGCAAATTTACGCCAGAACCACTTTACATACGATTTAAGGCCCTTTCACACCGGATGCGTAACGAAAAAGCTAAACGAAAAAGCGAATAGTTCGTGTGCGAATAGTTCGCATCAAAACCATTCACATCAGCCGCGACGCGAATTTGCGACGTCTGTGACGTTCAGAGAGCTTCAACATTCCAAAACTTTCGCGCGAATCGGGTCCGACAGCTGAGAAAACATGGACACTTCATCATCATCATCCAGTCATAGTCACAGCATCCAGTGAAGACGAGCTTTTAATTTTATTTTAAAGACAGAAAAGGTTTTGGGTGCACCCAATCTTACAGAACAGAGTCTGAAGGGGAGTATGCTAATGTGCACAGTTTTTTTGCGTCTTCAACTAAACACAGTGCGTTTTGTAATGTCACTACACATTACATGTAACACACGAAGTAAGCAAGTTAAAAATCATTTGACTAGAAACTGTAGATATCACACAAAGAATGTATACTAAAAGCAGCCCTAAATAGTCTCACCACATTTTGTTACGTGTTCAAAGTAAACACGGTCTTTGTCTCTGTCTCTATCTTTGACGATAATAGTGTTAGCTTTCTATCCCAAATGTATCCTACACAGCACAGGACTATACAACGACTAAAACTATCACACAACATACATACTCACAGTTAAGATAACCGAGTTGGTTGGCAATGCTACGCCACACATTGTCTTTCAAATAGTTGTCCTTGTAGTATTTGATTGGATGAAGCCTATTCTGTCGTCGCAAAAGTAAAAAAAAATCGACATCGAAGCGAAAAAAAGGGTCGAAGAAAGCAGCGGAGCTTAAGTAGCGTTTTCTCGGAGTTCACTGTGTAGCTGCTCCCTGAATCGACACGCTTATTCATTTGTGGATGTTAACTGAATCTGTAAGTCAGCTACACTGTTTATTTCTGAATATTATATTTCATTCTGGTATTCTGCGGTTAACGTTATCGCTACTGTGTAATAGTAGCCTATGCTATTCACCAACTAAACATATCCTATTCAATGTCTCTTTCACGGCCATCATTTGTAGTAGCCTATTCACAAACTGTTTGCTCAAGCATAGCGTTTGGGCGAGTACGGTATTGGACTTTGGCACATAGTAGTTCTGACAGGTCTTGCCGCAGCTTGTCTGACCCCTGTGGTGCTTCCCAAACTTTTTTCCAGGAGACCCCCATTTTAACTTTTAAAATCCGTAACACCAACACACTCACAGACACGCATTTCATTTACTGACCGGGATTACAAAATCAGTTGTTAAGGTTTTAATAAATGCAACAACGGCACAATCAATAAAATAATAGCATCAACAACTACAGTCAGATGTTACTTACAACATAATGTATGTTTTATAAAATGATAAACCTAATATGCCAGCCTTTAAACCATTTTTAAGAAACAGGATGAGTCAAAATGTTTATAGGAATTTTATCAGCTCAATTAATAATATAGATCTTAGTATTATTTTAAGTGATGTATAATTTTCTTTAAACAACTATTAAAGATCATTCTCTGGTTTCTCCGGCTCTCTGCACTGGCGTTTGCACAAACTCGCTAGATCGGAAATCCAACATGGTGGCCATATGCAACTAGCCCATTTCTCTAGTGTTCTTGGAACATGAACTAGTGAATCATTGAGCTGTAATCTTTGCTAATAAAACAGATGTTTCTAATCAATATTTGTTGTTTGCAGAAAAACAGACAAAAGGGACGAACATCTTCAAGAGACAATGGAAGGCTGTGAAACAGTCCATCCAAACCCGCAAAACCAAAGAGCCAACAGACGGCACAGATGCGCTCGAGTCCGAACCAACAGACGGCACAGATGCGGTCGAGTCCAAACCAACAGACGGCACAGATGCGCTCGAGTCCAAACCAACAGACGGCACAGATTCGCTTGAGTCCGAACCAACAGACGGCACAGATGCGCTCGAGTCCAAACCAACAGACGGCACAGATGCGCTCGAGTCCAAACCAACAGACGGCACAGATTCGCTTGAGTCCGAACCAACAGACGGCACAGATGCGCTCGAGTCCGAGCCGAAAGACGGCACAGATGCGCTCGAGTCCGAGCCGAAAGACGGCACAGATGCGCTCGAGTCCGAGCCGACAGATGGTGAGTCTCCAGTTATTACCACTCTGATATTTGTGGTGTTGGTCTTAATTTTTCCTTCTCTACTCCTGTTGGTTCCTCAAATATGCCGTAAAGTAAAGGTCTTTTTTTAAACACCATTTTAAAAAAAAAACATATTTATTTAATGAAGTCTGATGTTTGGGAAACATCACTATCTTTGTCAATTCTTTCTCTGTCTTATGGTGTGAAATAACAAAAAAAACTCCTAACAATATACAAGTAGCATGAGAGAGATTTATCTTAGGTCCAATGAATAATTTTCCACGTTTTAGCTCAAAATACCCAACATAATTTTTTTTACAGTATGTTTAAATTGTCACTTTTTGGGGCTCAGAAAAATGCACCGTTTTAGTGTGTATCCCTTTAAATGCAAATGAGCAGCTGCTACACACACAATACACACAGTATAAGAAGAGTGCGTTAAAGTCTTATCCAAAAATGCTCTCTGTCTCTCTCTAGTGGAGCGGCTAAGTGCTTATGTTTGGCAGAATCGTTCAGTTTATGATACAAGCGTGAAAATTGGCATGAGCAGTCTCCATGGGTCACTTGACAAGAAAATTGTCCGAGCCACTTGAAATTTCAAGATGGCGGCAATTTTTCAAGATGGCCGACACCTTAGTGGAGCAATTAGGCTTAAGAAATCATTTAGTTGGTGATACAAGCATGAAAATTGCCATGAACCTAATTGCTCCACTAAGGTGGTGGCCATCTTGAAATATGGCCGCCATCTTGAAATTTCAAGTAGCTGTGGGTGGCTTATTGTCTAGTGACCATCAGAGACTGCTCATGCCAATTTTCATGTTTGTATCACCAAATAAACCACTATATCACTTAACTGCTCCACTAAGGTGTCGGCCATCTTGAAAAATGGCCGCCATCTTGAAATTTCAAGTAGCTGTGGGTGGCTTATTGTCTAGTGACCATCAGAGACTGCTCATGCCAATTTTCATGCTTGTATCACCAAATAAACCACTATATCACTTAACTGCTCCACTAAGGTGTCGGCCATCTTGAAAAATAAAAAATCTTGAAATTTCAAGTGGCTCGGACAACTTTCTTGTCAAGTGACCCATGGAGACTGCTCATACCAATTTTCACGCTTGTATCATAAACTGAACGATTATATCACTTAGCCGCTCCACTACTCCCTTTCATTATCATCAACATTCACAGCAAATTACACCATTACTCGTTTCAACTAACTGTAAAAAAAAAAATATATATATACACACCTTTTCAGGGGGTGCTTAATAATGTGGGTGCTTAATGTTGTGACGTCACACCAGCCCCATGGCTGAAAACAGGTCGTTGGGAGACACTGCTTATGATTCATGGGGATTAAAAAAAAGGAGTGGGTGGATTTTAATTACTATAGGGTGGTTGTGTACACACACTGCCAACACACATTTATGTCCAACACCATGCAAAAGTGAAAAGTGAATGGTCTGCACGATCGCTAGATCGGAAATCCAACATGGCGTCCATATGCAGCTAGCCCATTTCTCTAGTGTTCTTAGCCTCTTCCAGAAACACAAAGTTCAATGCAAAACCTGCTGATTATTCACATGAATTAGCAACATAAAAGCAGCTTTACTTTAGGACAGTTTTACTGGTGAATCATACAGCTGTAATCTGTGCTAATAAAACAGATGTTCCTATCAATATTTCTTGCAGGACACTCAAAATGGAGAAACTTCTTCCTGAGAAAGTGGAATGCTGTGAAAAGTTTCCTCAACACTCCGTCAACCCCCAAAGACAAAGGGTTTCGTCTTGTGCCTGGCCAGGGGCTTCAGCCAGCAGACAGTGAGTCTCCAGTTATTACCACTCCGATTCATGTCCATTTCAGTCTGATCTTTCTGGTGTTAGTTTACAATTTTCCTTCTCTATTTAGGGATGTGATGATTATAGTTTTCTTTGGTACGGTTATAGTCTGAGGAATAATCACGGTTTCACAATTATTATGCATTTATTAATTTCACAACAATGTATACAATCACATGAACCCTCTTTAGATTGTAAAGTGTTATTTATTGTTGCCTTTGAAACAGAAATAACACAGTAACCAAATAATACAGCACAAAATAATAATAAAGACAGAAGTACATCTCTCCCGTAATTAAAGTAAGGTGAGCTCCTCTCTGTAGTATGAGGGGAACAGACGGAACTGTTTGTCATCAACTGTCATCCATATGAATTCATTTTAATAATCTTTTTAATAATTTACCTAATTTTACATGTGAAATACACCCCCGAAATGTGTACGATCACAACGGTGCGATTAGAAGAGCGTTCTGTGCGTCTCTGATAAATTCAAACGTGCTCTCATGCGTTGGCTGGCGCTGAGCGCTCAGTGCTTTTCATATCTATCTTTATATCAAATATTCATTGTTTTCAACCACATAATGTTATTTGGGTTTTCATAGATTAAATAGACATTTAAATGAAGTACTATATATATAAAAAAGACACTGATGGCTATGGAAGCTGCAATAATAATCCTTTCAATTATAATTTGACGAAGTGTTTTATTTATACATCAGGGGCCGTATTCACAAAGCATTTTATCTTACCACTAGGAGTACTCCTAAATCGCACTAAAAGATTTTAGCTAGGAGTTTTCTCTTAAAAGTTATTCACAACGCCTTTCAGACCTACTCTTAGTAAAGAAAAATGACAACTCCTAAGCTAAGAGTGAGTCTTCGTTGCTATGGATGACGTCATTACTCGTGCACGAGCTTGACTGAAGTGACCACTTTGATTGGCTGATGATTGTAACGCGGGAATGATTCCTAACACCTCCCCTACGATGATGAGTGACAGGTGACAGGTCTGAGAATGCGTGCGCTACACAAGTAGTGCGAAGGACGGAAGATGATGAATAACTGAATAAATAGCCTAAATGAATAAAGAGTAAGGCAAAACAAATAGCCTATAGCCTAATGAAACACATGGATTGATGCAATATCTTTGCAACATTATTGAATTAATCTGTCACTATATGCCTCTGCCTACGTTTGCAAAGAGAAGAACATTTTAATTTGATTCACAATGAAACGTTACAATTAGTTTACATGCAATGAGTAGCCTAGTTTTGGTTGTTGTTGGTGGCGTTATTGCATCCCTAGTTATGCCTACAATGCAGAATTGTTCCCTCGCGATTGGAAGCTCCTGTAGCGCCGCATACGCATTTCAAAACATCGCAACGTGAAATGCCACAAAAAGCGGTTTGTGAAGGTCTTAGTGAGTTAGGAGTCCTCTCGACTTCTTTTAAGCTGTCCCAGACTTAGGTGCTACTTTTAGGGCTAAAATGCTTTGTGAATTACTCTTAGTCAAAAAAATGAGGAGTCCTAAAGTTACGAGTGACACGGCCATTATTTTTAGGAGTTGCTCCTAAATTCGCCAGTTAGGAGCTACTTTTAGCCTTAAAATTCTTTGTGAATACGGCCCCTGATACACATTGTGTATGAAACAAAGTTTATTCTTCTCCCATGTTCACTGGCCACGTACTTTTATATATTTTGGGAAAAATGGATGAATTTATGTTATGTAAATCTGACAGATCCTATTATCAACATTATAAAGATGTTTAAACAACAAAACACATTCACTTCATATTTGACAATATATATATCATATAATTCATGATATAGGCTAGTTAACTAGTTTGTGAATATTTTGAATAAAAAGGAAAAAGGAAATAAATGTGATAAATAGACCTATATGTAGTGTGGCTGCATGACACATTGACTTCAGGCTTCTTTGGTGGAAATAAAGCTTCGATACTCTAGTGTGTACAGTAGTGGCCTCCTTGTCTCTGATAAGCACGGCATTTCAAGCTGGTGCACCACTGGTGTAACTTTGTTTTCGGTTTGTGCAAGTTGCAACAGTTCTGTTCCGTGCAACAGAAACACTCTGTTTAGCGAAGCCTATACGTTTTATTAACCATGCCACTTTAAATTGTGGTTAATCATGAAATCGGTTAATCGCTGCATCCCTATTCTCTACTCCTGTTGGTTCTCCTCCTGATCTGCACAGGTGTGTTTAGTCACAAGCAGCTGCTGCTGGACTTACATTTACATTTATGCATTTGGCAGACGCTTTTATCCAAACTTCCAAAGCGACTTACATTGCATTTCAAGGTACACATTTCCGTCTCATGCTGTATATTAACATGCTGTTGTTTGTTTTTCAGGATTCTTTGACTCTCTTTATGCTACAAGTGATTTCTCTACTAGTTGGAGTAGCTATCGCTGTGGTTATTTTGGACACAAAGACAGCCAAGGCAGACGAGTATGTTGCTATTTCTGTATACACTTTTTGCCTCTTGTTTTCTTCTGTCTTTAGTCTTTCAGTGTTTACAGTTTTGATCAGAAATGTACAGATTGTAGAACACCATGTACACAAACAAAAATGGATCAGTTTACTTATGTTAACAAAACATTTTCTTAATGTTTAGGTGGTCGTTAAAGTTGTTTCGAAGTGCCAGCCTGAAAAGCTGGTGGAATTGGTAAGTTGATAACTTTATTCTTCATGAAATTCTCTAAGGACTGTTTTATTAAATTCTAATTTGGTAATTGATAAATCTGTATGTAGACAGTATAAGATATAATTGAAAGGCTAGAAACATCAGTTGTAAAGTACATTGCTTTCATCTTTCATTTCCGTCACTCTTTAAGCCCAAAGTATGTGCTTTAGTTAATTGACTAATGGCTTGAATGATTTGACTACTCTTTAGTCAGGGCAGCCCTAGGGTTTACTTTGAAAGGCTTGTGAGATGGAAAATAAAGTATACTCTGGACTTTAATTAGGATATGTGAGATCAGTTCAAAGTCACCTAACCTTTTGTCAATCTCTTTTCTTTAGGCTGGGTATTCCATACCTTTGAGTCGAGACGCAGCTTCAATGTTGCTGCTACAAGAACCTCCAACTTGCAAACATATCATACGTTTAGATGACATGTTTGTCATGAAACAAAAAGACATCTTGATATTTGAATCAGCACTTGAATACGTGACCTTTTTTGATTACATCGAACAAAACAGAGATCACCTGACCGAAAACATATTGAAACGCATCTTTGAGCAACTCATTGTTGCGCTGCAGCACTGCAGGGATCGTGGTGTTTATCACAACACAAATATGAAGAACATTCTCATCAACCCAAACACCCTGCAAGTCAAGCTGATGGACTTTGAAAATGCAATGCTCATCGAAAAAAGACGTGAGCTGGCTTTTTGAACACTGTTCACTGTTGATGGTTTTGATGTTTGATGATGTTTTACTAAACATTGAAAATGTATTGCTTACGTTTTAATCACAGCGGTCAGAAAGTACGCTGAGTGGACATTGGCTGAGCGCATATTCAAACTGATGGATCATCTGGTCACAGGAAGAAGTTCTGTATTTGAGGAAAGAGCACGTCTGTCCAAAGGTGAGACCCAAAACAAGGACCAAATGGAAATAACGTTGCTTGAAAAACATATAAAGCTCGGACACAAGTGACAGTAAAATAATTAGTGTCAAGCCTTGATGAGTAAAGTGTAAAACACAATAGATTGACAATTAATATTTAGCAATGAATAAATGTTTATGGGCATCCAGAGAATGTCATAGTAACATCAACAAATGCAGTGTATTTCATGGTAACATTACCTTACGTGAACTACATATATCAAATTCTGTTAATGAGTGTCAGTAAGGACAAACATGACTAATCTGCTCTCTTCTGAAAACTTTTACAGAGTTCCGGAATCTTTTTTTTAATCTTCATTACAGATCGACAAAGTTCACCTTAGAAGACTTTTTAGATCATGAATGGTTTAAAAGCCCTTCTTCGAGAATAAATTAAGAAATCAAGAAAACGTCTTCCAGGGGAGAGGGACGCTGCGGAAGCCACATCCTCCACAAGCTCTGCATCGTCCAAATGCCGAAGGCTTGTGAGAGTTGCGCTTAAAGAAGATTAAAGAAAATAGTCCAACGCCGTGGTACAACGAGCACACTCGGGCCCTTAAAGGGGGGTGAAATGCTCATTTTCACTCAATCTCCTGTTAATCTTGAGTACCTATAGAGTAGTATTGCATCCTTCATATCTCCAAAAAGTCTTTAGTTTTATTATATTTATAAAAGAAAGATAGGCTGTACCGAGTCTTTCCGGAAAAAACGAGCGGCTGGGGGCGGGCCGTGTGGGCGAAGCTAAAGAATCACGAGCGCTGTTCACTGTTTACTTGCTGTGCTAACACGCCGAGCTAACAACACACAGAGACATTTGAAGCAGTTTTACTCACCGCCCGGTTCCAATGCACGACCGCGAACCTTTATCATTGTGACTGCTCGATCCTTAAGCATTAGACGATCTGCAAATCCGTCGATCTGGGCTTTGTTTATAAAACAATCATCGTCGAAATGCAGGGAACAAACAGTCTTGCACAAATCCGTTGCTGATGCTCTGAAAAAACAAACTACATCCACTGGTCCCTTAACGCTGGGTTCTTTGGGAATCTGTGCAGGGTTGTCTTGCCCTGGCAACCAAAAACCCACTTCTTTGGTGACATTGACTTCCCTAAAGCCGAGCATAGCGCTTTGATGGGCGTAGTACTGCTTTCGCTCTCTTGCTCTGGTCTACGGTTGCGCGCGCGCCTGCGTCCTTCCGGAGAAGTGCCCTTAGGACCCGTATAAGGAAATTCCGCTACATCTGACGTCACACATGCCCATACTCAAAAAAAACTTTCCGAAACTTGTGACAAACCGGAAGGAGCATTTTTGGAACAGAAATACTCCTTCAAACGTACAATTTAATTTTTGAAACTTTGTCCATGTTTAGCATGGGAATCCAACTCTTTAACAGAGTAAAAAACTCAGTATGCATGAAATAGCATTTCACCCCCCCTTTAAGAGAGCGGTCGGGCTCTAGTATTTAGGCACCCCCCATCGGGTAAAGATTTCTTTCCTGAGAATTTTGACGATCTTGTGTGTCATACTATGTCTAAGGGGGAACATCTCTACCATTTTGTGTAATAGTCGACTATCACAAGAAGGTAAGTGTTTTGTTTCTTACTGAGAGGAAAATGTCCTATAAAATCCATACCCAAAGTGTGACCCGGTTCTGTCACTTGCATATGCTGTAGAAAGCCGCTGGGTTTTGTGTTGTCGTGTTTATATTTTTGACAGATATCGCTTCCTTTGACATCTTGCCAGACGTTTTTGCGGACAATGGGCCACCACGCAACCTCCAAGAGCCTCAGCAGGGTTTTTAGTCGGCCCAGATGTCCTCCCAGAGAGTTATCATAAAAGTAATGTAAAAATCCAGGTGTTAATGCCTGAGGAACAACCAATTGGAATTTGTCTCCGTTATTCTTTACAGGTACCCGGCGATAGAACACCCCCTGGTGGGCCTCGAAGGTAATCTGTTGATCCTGTACTTTTCTGATTTTTTCTGCCAACTACAGGAGAGAAATGGTATTGTCACTTCTTTGTGCTTGAGAGATTTCAGCTAGAGTGTGAGGTATGTCTGATGTACACTTAGATGTTGTTATGGCCATACAGTGCGTGCTTTCTCTTTCCTTAGACTCGCAGGCTCGAGACAAGGCATCTGGACCCAGGTTGAGACATGCTCTCCTGTGATGTACTTGGAAGTTGAATTGCTACAGCCTAAGAGTCCACTGGGTCAGCCGAAAGGAGGTTTTAGTGCTATTGAAGGCCCAAGTTAAAGCAGCATGATCACTGTAAATGTCAAACTGCCTCCCTTCAAGATAATGCCTCCATTTTTCCTCCACCCAGACCACAGCCAGACACTCTTTTTCAGACGTTGAATAGTTTACCTCAGGTCTGAATGGGGATTAGAATCAGATTCAGGATCAAATTAGAGGATCAAAACAGGCTATTGTGGATGAGGACACCACTACAAAATGGCCGACACCCGATCTAGTGCACTTTATAGTGGATAGGGAGCGGTTTCAGACAGAGCTGTGATTGACAGGTGAAGCTTAGGGAAGACGAGTTTCCGTCAACTTCAATTTAATATTGTAAATATTCTTCTGTCCCTCACATTAAGCTGTAGAATGGCTTCAGATAACTTTGAAGCAGCCAATCGCTATATTAGATTGATTTCTAAAGATCATGTGACATTGCTATATCTTTATATGTCTGATTATAATGACCGCGACAGGCCTAATCTGAACATGCGACTGCCTGTCTTGAGTTTTGTCGACAGCCTCGTTATTCTCTATGCAGGAAAAACCCTGTCTATGTTATAGATCTATCGATTAATCAAGATGTTAGCCGCTAACACATCTCTCACGCAGTTCACCCTCTAACAGCACTCAAATAAACTTTAACAAGTTGATAACTCGAACTAATGGTTAAATATAACATCACATGGGATACTTTTTTACAGTTGAACATTTAAACATGAAATGAACGCCTATAACACGATTACACATCAGATGAAGAGAAATCGTACCTCTCTCTCTAGTGGCTTTGCTGGAAAGAACCGTTGATTATTTGCGCGCTGCTTTATGAACCTCATCTACGCATGACGTCAGATGACGTGCACGTGCACACTGTGATCTTCACCTTTAATAAGAGCACGCAAAGTTCTTTCAAAATAAAATGCCCCCAAGTAAATAATAAACTAATTAAAACAAACTATTTAAAAATTTAAACACGAATTATAATGCATAAAATGTACAGTTAAATGTGTCATTTAACAATTTCTGAATTGTTTGTTTGTTGATATTTTAATATTTCTTATTCCTCTGTTCATCTCTCTGCACTGGCTACCACTTGCTGCTAACATCAAGTTCAAGACATTGACGCTTGCTTACAGATCAACCACAGGCTCAGCTCCCTCCTACTTTCACTCGCTCCTACGAGTCTACGTCCCTACCAGACGTACGGCTCGTGGTACCATCACAGAGAGCCACAAAATCACTCTCCAGAACATTCTCATTCACGGTTCCATGCTGGTGGAAATGCTCTCCCCATCCTCATCCGGAATGCAGAATCCCTGACAACATTCAAAAGACAGCTGAAAACTCATCTCTTCCGTGATGTTACGAACTGCTCCGAGACACAAAGGTTGAGATCCAATTGCAGCTTTATTTAAAGCGTAATCCAGAATCGTAATCAGCACAAGCAGGGGTCAAACACAGGAAGGCAGTCCAAACAAACAAACAAACAAACAAACAAACAATCAAAACAGGCAGAGGTCAAAGGCAAAAGAGTAATCCAGGGAACAGGCAAGAAATCCAAAAACCAAGAGACATGAAACCAGGGAAAACGCTCGGAAATGCAGTGCAACAACATATAAAACTTCGCAGTGAGTGATGGGGTGAATCAGGCTTATATGGGGTGAACTAAACAAGAAGATGAGATACAGGTGAATGTGATAATGAGTGCTGATGAGTCCAGGCAGAGAATGATGGGAGATGTAGTCTGTGAGTGAACATGAGTGTCTGGTGTGGAGTGCCCTCTGGTGGCTCTCAAGGGCACTCCAGCTGGTGACCGTTACATAGCCCCCCCTTTAAGGAGCAGATTCCAGACGCTAACGCTCAGAAAAACAGTCCAGGAGGGTGGTGGAGCAGAGGAGGACCTGGGGGCGGGATGGAGGGCCAGGCCCATGAAGTGGAAGAGGACCTGGAGACTGTGGCAAGACGGGAGGCCAAGGCGGATCAGGCTGTGCAGGCGACCAGGGCGGATCAGGCTGTGCAGGGGACCAGGGCGGAGCAGGCGGTTCAGGCGACCAGGGCGGAACAGGCGGTTCAGGCGACCAGGGCGGATCAGGCTGTGCAGGCGACCAGGGCGGATCAGGCTGTGCAGGCGACCAGGGCGGATCAGGCTGTGCAGGGGACCAGGGCTGATCAGGCTGTGCAGGCGACCAGGGCGGATCAGGCGGTGCAGGCGACCAGGGCGGATCAGGCTGTGCAGGCGACCAGGGCGGATCAGGCTGTGCAGGCGACCAGGGCGGATCAGGCTGTGCAGGCGACCAGCGCGGAGCAGGCGACCAGGGCGGAGCAGGCTGTGCAGGCGACCAGGGCGGATCAGGCTGTGCAGGGGACCAGGGCGGATCAGGCGACCAGGGCGGAGCAGGCGACCAGGGCGGAGCAGGCTGTGCAGGCGACCAGGGCGGATCAGGCGACCAGGGCGGAGCAGGCGACCAGGGCGGAGCAGGCGACCAGGGCGGATCAGGCTGTGCAGGCGACCAGGGCGGATCAGGCGGTGCAGGCGACCAGGGCGGAGCAGGCTGTGCAGGCGACCAGGGCGGAGCAGGCGACCAGGGCGGATCAGGCTGTGCAGGCGACCAGGGCGGATCAGGCGGTGCAGGCGACCAGGGCGGATCAGGCTGTGCAGGCGACCAGGGCGGAGCAGGCGGCCAGGGCGGATCAGGCGACCAGGGCGGATCAGGCGACCAGGGCGGAGCAGGCGACCAGGGCGGAGCAGGCGACCAGGGCGGATCAGGCTGTGCAGGCGACCAGGGCGGATCAGGCGGTGCAGGCGACCAGGGCGGAGCAGGCTGTGCAGGCGACCAGGGCGGAGCAGGCGACCAGGGCGGATCAGGCTGTGCAGGCGACCAGGGCGGATCAGGCGGTGCAGGCGACCAGGGCGGATCAGGCTGTGCAGGCGACCAGGGCGGAGCAGGCGGCCAGGGCGGATCAGGCGACCAGGGCGGATCAGGCGGTGCAGGCGACCAGGGCGGATCAGGCGGTGCAGGCGACCAGGGCGGATCAGGCGGTGCAGGCGACCAGGGCGGATCAGGCGGTGCAGGCGACCAGGGCGGATCAGGCTGTGCAGGCGACCAGGGCGGAGCAGGCGGCCAGGGCGGATCAGGCGACCAGGGCGGATCAGGCGGTGCAGGCGACCAGGGCGGATCAGGCGGTGCAGGCGACCAGGGCGGATCAGGCGGTGCAGGCGACCAGGGCGGATCAGGCTGTGCAGGCGGCCAGGGCGGATCAGGCTGTGCAGGCGACCAGGGCGGATCAGGCGGTGCAGGCGGCCAGGGCAGATCAGGCGGTGCAGGCGACCAGGGCGGATCAGGCGACCAGGGCGGATCAGGCGGCCAGGGCGGATCAGGCGGTGCAGGTGACCAGGGCGGATCAGGCGGCCAGGGCGGATCAGGCTGTGCAGGCGGCCAGGGCTGATCAGGCTGTACAGGCGACCAGGGCGGATCAGGCGGCCAGGGCGGTGCAGGTGACCAGGGCGGATCAGGCGGTGCAGGCGACCAGGGCGGATCAGGCTGTGCAGGCGGCCAGGGCGGATCAGGCTGTACAGGCGACCAGGGCGGATCAGGCGGCCAGGGCGGATCAGGCTGTGCAGGCGACCAGGGCGGATCAGGCGGCCAGGGCGGATCAGGCGGTGCAGGCGACCAGGGCGGATCAGGCAGCCAGGGCGGATCAGGCGGTGCAGGTGACCAGGGCGGATCAGGCGGCCAGGGCGGATCAGGCGGTGCAGGCGACCAGGGCGGATCAGGCTGTGCAGGCGGCCAGGGCGGATCAGGCTGTACAGGCGACCAGGGCGGATCAGGCGGCCAGGGCGGATCAGGCGGTGCAGGCGACCAGGGCGGATCAGGCTGTACAGGCGACCAGGGCAGATCAGGCGGCCAGGGCGGATCAGGCGGTGCAGGCGACCAGGGCGGATCAGGCGGCCAGGGCGGATCAGGCGGTGCAGGTGACCAGGGCGGATCAGGCGGCCAGGGCGGATCAGGCGGTGCAGGCGACCAGGCTGTGCAGGCGACCAGGGCGGATCAGGCTGTGCAGGCGACCAGGGCGGATCAGGCGGTCAGGGCGGATCAGGCGGTGCAGGTGGCCAGGGCGGAGCAGGCAACCAGGGCGGATCAGGCTGTGCAGGCGGCCAGGGCGGATCAGGCTGTGCAGGCGACCAGGGCGGATCAGGCGGTGCAGGCGACCAGGGCGGATCAGGCTGTGCAGGCAGCCAGGGCGGATCAGGCGACCAGGGCGGATCAGGCGGCCAGGGCAGATCAGGCGGTGCAGGCGACCAGGGCGGATCAAGCGGTGCAGGCGACCAGGGCGGATCAGGCGACCAGGGCGGATCAGGCGGCCAGGGCGGATCAGGCGGTGCAGGCGACCAGGGCGGATCAGGCTGTGCAGGCGACCAGGGCGGATCAGGCTGTGCAGGCGACCAGGGCGGATCAGGCTGTGCAGGCGGCCAGGGCGGAGCAGGCGACCAGGGCGGATCAGGCTGTGCAGGCGGCCAGGGCGGATCAGGCTGTGCAGGCGACCAGGGCGGATCAGGCTGTGCAGGCGGCCAGGGCGGATCAGGCGGTGCAGGCGACCAGGGCGGATCAGGCGGTGCAGGCGACCAGGGCGGATCAGGCTGTGCAGGCGGCCAGTGCGGATCAGGCTGTGCAGGCGACCAGGGCGGATCAGGCGGTGCAGGCGGCCAGGGCGGATCAGGCGGCCAGGGCGGATCAGGCGGTGCAGGTGACCAGGGCAGATCAGGCGGCCAGTGCGGATCAGGCTGTGCAGGCGACCAGGGCGGATCAGGCTGTGCAGGCGACCAGGGCGGATCAGACGGCCAGGGCGGATCAGGCGGTGCAGGCGACCAGGGCAGATCAGGCGGCCAGGGCGGATCAGGCGGTGCAGGCGGCCAGTGCGGATCAGGCTGTGCAGGCAACCAGGGCGGATCAGGCTGTGCAGGCGACCAGGGCGGATCAGGCTGTGCAGGCGACCAGGGCGGATCAGGCGGCCAGGGCGGATCAGGCGGTGCAGGTGACCAGGGCAGATCAGGCGGCCAGGGCGGATCAGGCTGTGCAGGCGACCAGGGCAGATCAGGCAGCCAGGGCGGATCAGGCGGTGCAGGTGACCAGGGCAGATCAGGCGGCCAGGGCGGATCAGGCTGTGCAGGCGACCAGGGCAGATCAGGCGGCCCGGGCGGATCAGGCGGTGCAGGCTACCAGGGCGGATCAGGCTGTGCAGGCGGCCAGTGCGGATCAGGCTGTGCAGGCAACCAGGGCGGATCAGGCGGTGCAGGCGGCCAGGGCGGATCAGGCTGTGCAGGCGACCAGGGCGGATCAGGCTGTGCAGGGGACCAGGGCGGATCAGGCTGTGCAGGCGGCCAGTGCGGATCAGGCTGTGCAGGCAACCAGGGCGGATCAGGCTGTGCAGGCGGCCAGTGCGGATCAGGCTGTGCAGGCAACCAGGGCGGATCAGGCGGTGCAGGCGGCCAGGGCGGATCAGGCGGATCAGGCGGTGCAGGCGACCAGGGCGGATCAGGCGGTGCAGGCGGCCAGGGCGGATCAGGCTGTGCAGGCGGCCAGTGCGGATCAGGCGGTGCAGGCGGCCAGGGCGGATCAGGCTGTGCAGGCGGCCAGGGCGGATCAGGCGGTGCAGGCGGCCAGGGCGGATCAGGCTGTGCAGGCGGCCAGTGCAGATCAGGCGGTGCAGGCGGCCAGGGCGGATCAGGCTGTGCAGGCGGCCAGGGCGGATCAGGCTGTGCAGGCGGCCAGGGCGGATCAGGCTGTGCAGGCGGCCAGGGCGGATCAGGCTGTGCAGGCGGCCAGTGCGGATCAGGCTGTGCAGGCAACCAGGGCGGATCAGGCGGTGCAGGCGGCCAGGGCGGATCAGGCTGTGCAGGCGGCCAGGGCGGATCAGGTGGTGCAGGCGACCAGGGCGGATCAGGCGGTGCAGGCGACCAGGGCGGATCAGGCTGTGCAGGCGGCCAGTGCGGATCAGGCTGTGCAGGCAACCAGGGCGGATCAGGCGGTGCAGGCGACCAGGGCGGATCAGGCTGTGCAGGCGACCAGGGCGGATCAGGCGGCCAGTGCGGATCAGGCTGTGCAGGCAACCAGGGCGGATCAGGCGGTGCAGGCGACCAGGGCGGATCAGGCTGTGCAGGCGACCAGGGCGGATCAGGCGGCCAGTGCGGATCAGGCTGTGCAGGCAACCAGGGCGGATCAGGCTGTGCAGGCGACCAGGGCAGATCAGGCGGCCAGGGCGGATCAGGCGGTGCAGGCGACCAGGGCGGATCAGGCTGTGCAGGCGGCCAGTGCGGATCAGGCTGTGCAGGCAACCAGGGCGGATCAGGCGGTGCAGGCGGCCAGGGCGGATCAGGCTGTGCAGGGGACCAGGGCGGATCAGGCGGTGCAGGCGACCAGGGCGGATCAGGCTGTGCAGGCGGCCAGGGCGGATCAGGCGGTGCAGGCGACCAGGGCGGATCAGGCTGTGCAGGCAACCAGGGCGGATCAGGCGGTGCAGGCGACCAGGGCGGATCAGGCGGTGCAGGCGGCCAGTGCGGATCAGGCTGTGCAGGCGGCCAGGCGGTGCAGGCGGCCAGGGCGGATCAGGCGGTGCAGGCGGCCAGTGCGGATCAGGCTGTGCAGGCAACCAGGGCGGATCAGGCGGTGCAGGCGACCAGGGCGGATCAGGCGGTGCAGGCGGCCAGTGCGGATCAGGCTGTGCAGGCGGCCAGGCGGTGCAGGCGGCCAGGGCGGATCAGGCTGTGCAGGCGGCCAGTGCGGATCAGGCTGTACAGGCGACCAGGGCGGATCAGGCGGTGCAGGCGACCAGGGCGGATCAGGCTGTGCAGGCGGCCAGTGCGGATCAGGCTGTGCAGGCAACCAGGGCGGATCAGGCGGTGCAGGCGACCAGGGCGGATCAGGCGGTGCAGGCGATCAGGGCGGATCAGGCGGTGCAGGCGGCCAGTGCGGATCAGGCTGTGCAGGCGACCAGGGCGGATCAGGCTGTGCAGGCGACCAGGGCGGATCAGGCGACCAGGGTGGATCAGGCTGTGCAGGCGACCAGGGAGGAGACGACCCTTCAGGCGCCCAGGGCAGAGACGACCCTTCAGGAGCCCAGGGAAGGAGATGACACTTCAGGGCGGAGACGAACCTTCAGGCGGCCATGCCACAGGAACAGACACCGGCTCAGGGACAGGAACGGACACCGTGGTAGCGGCTATCTCTGCTGAGGGCTCAGGCGACATGGCAGCGGCCATCTTGTCCGGAGACACTGGCTCGGCGGCGGCTATCTTGTCCGAAGACACTGGCTTGGCGGAGACCATCTTGTCCGGAGACACTGGCTCGGCGGGCGTGACGTGAACAGTCTCTGGATCGGCAGACGTGACGTGAACAGTCTCTGGATCAGTCTCATGAATGAACTGAGCGATTCAGATAGTCCTCCCCGAAAAAAGATCATTAGGCATTCTGTGTTCATTGAGGTGAGATGTGGTCACGTCATCTCATTAAAAAAAAAATTATAATAATTCCTTTCCCTTAATCCTTCCTTGTCTGACTTATGCTACTCTGAGCAATGCCTGCACTTTGTATTTTGAGCACTTCTTGCGTTGTTTTTGCCTCTTCATGATGACTCGCTTAATTTAGTCCTAATTTGTAAGTCGCTTTGGATAAAAGCATCTGCTAAATGACTAAATGTAAATATACATGGGTTATAGTACATATACTCATAAGTAAAAAACAGAATAGAAAACTTTAATGTAATAAATGAAAGAGTTGAAACAAGTTTATTGTCTTAAGAGCTTTAAGATTCTTAGATGCTGAAATGCTTTGGATGTACTGTCCAGTGTCCATCTAATCCCAGAAGATATGACGAGCAGTTTCATCAGAGGGCAGCACAGAAAGAACAACTTGTGTCTATATCTGACTTAAACCTTTTCAAAAAAGCTTTAGCAGCGTAAAAGTTGTGTAATAATTTGAATGAAATTTCTCTAACCTTGTTAGTTATTATACATTTCAAAGGCAGAGTCCATACTTTTTTCCAATCAATATGGTCAAACAAATTCTTCCAATATGAAGCCACATATGGAATTGTTACTCCTTTTGAAAGAAAGATATAATTCTATAATTGCGTGATGAAGGATGTGACAAAAAGCACAATTTTCCTACTGGGAGTTCAAATGGGTCTAAAGAAATAGGTAAAGATGATCAGATGATCTAACAGACTCTCTTAGAAGCATAACAACTCCTTTAGGAACAGCACCCATTACAATGGAAAATTCCTTGGGTTGGGAGTTACTGGGAAATTGAATTTACATAAAAATTCTTCATAATTTAAAATAAAACCTTAAAGGGGTCATGAACTGGATTGTTTTATTATTTTATAATGTTGCCTGGGGTGCCTTTATAATGTTAGTATGATTTTTACATAAAAAATTGTCATAATTTATAAATAAAAGCCATTTTTCCAAGCCTGATTTCTGCCTCAGATTTTAACGCTCCGTTTTAAGGGGCGTGTCTGCTGTGAGACTGCAGTGCAAACGCCCACTGCTGTGATTGGCTGACATGCTTGCATATGAAATAGCTAGTATTACAGGAACTCTCTCGAAAACTTTTACTACGTTTTTACTATTACAGCTATCGAGATTAACAAATCGTGAAAAGTATCGTTTAAAGCATTATATTTAAATCTATTCCATCACATGAAAGGTTGCAGCATGATGAGCACTGAGCAGATGACATACAGTCTGTTGATCGCGTGAATAAAGATCTTATCATTGCAACGCAATTTTTGCACTCTCACAAATGCTTACACCAAAGCACAATGCAAACACGATGTGAGTACACAGTAAGAGCTTCGTTGTGTAGTGTAACAGTGTCATTATTTCATCACGAGTTTGGTGAGTGTCCAGATAAGCTCTCGCGGCTCGCGCTGTGCTGTTTGATTGACAGCTTGCGCGAAAGGGATCGTTCTTTGATCGCTTTCTGTATATAATTTAATAACAGTTTAAAAAAAGATTATTTTCATAATAGGCTACTACGAGAAATTATGTGAAGTTGATCGTTTAGTCACTGATGCATAAACAGTATTGAACGATTTTAAGAGAAATATCTGAACTTGAATAATTACACAGAAATCACTGATCGCAGATCAGGCATTAGAGTACACATGGTTACTTACATGTTGCTGGCAGATCCGTGTCGGGAAATTGTGATTGACTGATTTAATAAAGTTTAACCATGCTGGAATCCGAAGGAAGCTTATGCAGACTGTCTTCTTCCACAAACAGGCACGCACAATATTTAGTAAACAGCATGTTTATTGCTTGGAAGTAGCTCGATCAGGTGTTACAATATATTCGGTTCCTGAAATATTTGGTTCCAAAGGGTGGAGCTATCATGAATATTCACGAGACCATAGCGTGGGCGGGGCAATCAATACAAGCGAGTGGAACAGAAATTGTTAGCGTGAGCGCCTCAGATCGCGTTTTGTTCTAAACTACTTCTATAACTGTTCGTTTCTCACGAATGACTGAGATTCAGCTTTTTAAATGTCTATTATTGCATGTTTAAATAAATATATTCTTGTGTTTTTATTCTGTCTCCCAAAGTTGTCTGTAGGGTAAATAAAATAGCTTTTATATTACGGTATACAATATAGCTTTGAATGTTGCTTTACACTCAACTGAAAATCTTTTTGATACACAACTGTCAAAGGTTATCATAAATGTTAAGCTTCAGCAGTTGTTTTCTCTAGCAATGCTTTTTGAACGTTGGTCAAATTAAGTGATAATTATTTCAATTGTATTGATGTATACATAGCAAGGTCCAAATAAAGAAATGTTATACTTGTCATTTGTCGTTTTGAATGTACCATTCCAAAGGTAAGTGCACTTAATTGTAATGAAAAAGAGACAAAAGTCTAGAAAATTTATTCATTTAATTTGATTTTTATTTGGCAATGTAAATTTCAATTTTTCTTACAGATATAATGCATTGGAGTATCAAATTAAGGGCTTTGGCACCTAGGGCAAATAAAAACCTCACTGTATAATATAGTATAAGACCTCATGTAAAAGTAGTATGTTTTGATCATGAAGAGACTATTAGAGAAATCACTAAGTTAGTTAGTTACTAAACACCTATGATTGTGAAGTTCTGTGCCCCTCTAAGAAGGACTTTTTATTTTATTTTTTTTTATTTTAGAAACACCATGAGGAACCATTTTTTCAATTCATACAAGGTTTTAAACATTGACAGCCAAAATGACAAATTCAACAAAGATGAGGAGGTTTATTTATTTGAATTGTGGTTGAGACACGTTATTCTTTTAAAACATCACCATAGCTAATTGGCCAAAACTGTGTACAATAGTAAATTGCATAGAAATATTGTTCAGAAAAGAAGTTTCTCAGGTGTGGTGGGACATGGACATATAAATAAAAAGTATTGTCATTCATAAGAATTTAATATATATAATTTTTATAATATAAAACAATATACATAAAGTTATCTACCTATCCTAGACTGTTTAAATAATGATAAACAAAAACATCTGCCTCAACATATTTCTGTGTAAAATTTATTGAGGTTTTTTAAAGCATTCATTCATTCGAAAACTCGAAATTACTTTTATAGTAAGATGAAGTGTCTTAAAATTACATATTTTATTCATATTCATCTGTAAAAATGAGAATGTTAGACAAGAGAAACACATGGGATCAAGGACAAAATTAATACAGCAGGACAAATAAAATATTTAATATATTATTCAAATATTTTATTTATAAATACCTTTCCTTATTTTTTTGGTATACCCATCTACACCAGTGTGTTTTTGTGTACACTTGTTTACAAAAAGATTACATAGAATGAAAACATTAATAAACTGATAAGATGTAGGCCTATTTTTTATGATTAATGATTAGTCATTATTATCAATTAATTTGACCACTGTTCTAAAGCATTGCTAGAGAAAACAACTGTTAATGCATCTGAAGCCTAACATTTATGACAACCTTTGATGAAGTAAAGGTTGTGTATCAAAAAGATTTTCAGTTGAGTCAGTATAAAGCAACATTCAAAGCATGCAGCATGCAACTCCAAGTTCTTATGTCGTCTTGAGCTATCAGCCTATAATTTAAAGGCTATTTTAATAAAATGCAGACAACTTTGGGAGACATAATAAAAACACAAGAATATATTTGTAAATATTTATTTAAACAGCAATCAGACACATTTTAAAAAGCTTAACCTCTGTCATTCATGAGAAACGAACATCATGGAATGTCAACAACAACTAATCTGGGAGAAATTTAGAGAAATATAGGTCTTCCAACTTCCTACAGGATCAGGTCTGTAAAAGTTCAGGCAAACTCAGAGTCCTGAAACACATGCTATAAAACGATAAATTATTTATAAAATATATATGAGTAGTTTAAGCTTAACTTCGTTCAACCTTATTTTGAAAGAAATAATCTATAAAACAAAATAAAACACGAGGCGCTCACACTAATAATTTCTGTTCCACTCGCTTGTATTGATTGCCCCGCCCACGCTATGGTCTCGTGAATATTCATGATAGCTCCACCCTTTGGAACCAAATATTTCAGGAACCGAATATATTGTAACACCTGTAAGCAATCATCATGTCGTCCTATGTTATTTAGCATGTTTGGGCGAATCGGTGGGCGGGGATAAACAGGCCGTGTTGAAGTAGGCGTTGATCTTCTTTTGTGGAGGCGGTGTTTTATCCTCTTTGACGTCATAGTTCCCCACTTTGAAAAACGAGTCGTTTGCTGAGCCTGATGTCTATAAAAGCTTTTATTGGACTAACAAGGTAGTTTTCAGTTCTGAAACTTACAGGATATTATTATAGTATGATGATCTCTTATATGTCAAAAGCTCAAGGAAACTTTGATTTCTCAGTTCATCACCCCTTTAAGTAACTGGGAAACGGTCAAAACATTTTTCTCAAACCAATTGCAAAAAAACAAAGACTTCTTCTTATATACAATATTTTGATTGTTCCAAATGAAGTACCGGTGAGGGAAAAAGTTGTGTTTAAAGATTAATGACCATGCAAGTAATGCTTGATTATGGAACTTAGATAAGTTGTAAGGGACTCTAGCAATATTATAATTGCAGACCAATAGGAAAGGGAGACCACCTAATTTGGAAAAGAATTAATTAGGGATAAAGTTCCAAATTGAATTTGGATTACATAAAAACTGTCTAATCCAGTTAATTTTGAAAGTGTTGTTCAGAGATGAGAAATCAAGAAAATGGTATCCGCCATACTCGTATGTATTCATTATTACAGACTTTTTAACATAATGTATCTTATCTATAACACCCTCCTTTATTTTTTTTTGTAAAGATCTTAAAATATTCCATGACTCACTAGAAATAAGTGTATAAAACATCTCTTATATTGAAAAACATAATTTGTAGAATTTAATGTTTTACTCTGTACAATGTAAGATGTTATATGTTTTCCCCAATATCTGTTTGACTTATGTTTGATGTTAAATGTCATTGTAAGCTTTTATGAAAGTTGAAAAAAATAAAAAGAACATGTGGGATTTATCAGCAATGATCACTTACTGGTGTGCGTAAATTCAGGTTTTTTTTGTAGTTTGGCACATTCTAAATTTCACTCGTGGGACAAAAATACTGAACCTTTTCTACGCGCTGTTGATAAATGAGGCCCAGGGGCCTCATGTATCAATCTTGCGTATGCACAAAAACTTTGCGTACGCCAGCTTTCACGCTCACGGTCGGATGTACTAACAGTGAAATTAACGCGAGAATGTGCGTTCCTCCATGCCAATTTCATGTCTGGCGTAGCCTACGTACATTTCTCATTGTTTTTGTCCGTTGGCGACTCTTACAGGCAATGAAGTGAAGTTGCAAACATTACACAACGAATTGTTCTACAAGTCTATCGCACCACCACCTGTGGGAAGCATTGCTATAATTAGCAATTTATAAAATAATTGACATATTGTCACACGAGTCTTATGGGAATATTCTATCAATTATGCAATTAAGTAAGAACATATAAAAGCATATCCAAATTGATACAACCCTTAGTCAAGTCAAGTCAAGTCAAGTCATCTTCATTTATATAGCGCTTTTAACAACGTAGATTGTTTCAAAGCAGCTTCACAGAGATAAGCGTATAATTTAAGGTAACAGAGATTGGTTCGGCTTTACAGCAGAGTTAAGTTATTTTCCATCTAAAGTTAGTTTTGATTGATTTGCTTCCGTCGCAATGATCATTTGTTATTAAATTAGGGGCCGCTAAGACGACACCATTCCCTCTACACAGACTTTAAACGTGAAGATGTGAGAAACGCTGATGCCGTTCACATGCGCATTTAGAATGGGTTCTATAGTTATGTGCGTTTGAATATACGCAGGTTTGGAATTCCCTACAAGCCAAGCCTAAACAAAGTACTTGTCTTTCCTTATAAATTTTGATAAAGAATTTTATTTTATTTTGTTGCTTTGGGGTAGGAATGCGAAACGAATTTCCCGACAACGCCTTATCTGTAGAGTGGTAAAGGGATCCTCCATAGGGAGAGACTAGTTGGCACTTCAGCACTGCGTTGTTATCGGTCCAGGCGAAGGTCCTTCGTCAGATCTGGATACGGCCTGGATCCGGCAGGCTGCAGGAAAACCTCGGGATAAACACAGACACTAAAATTAGCGTAGATGCCATTCTTCTCATGATGTAACGAGTACATCAGGATTTTTGGGAAGTGTTCCCGGTTCCGGCTGACCTACTATATGCAGCCTAACATTAAATTATAGAAGTCTATAATGTATTATGTGAATGCTAGGTCAAAGAGATGTGTCTTTAATCTGGCTTTGAACTGACAGAGTGTCCTTAGTCTATAAATAAAATAAAAAATCAAATATAATCTAATATAATATTAATAAAAATATTAAATATTAATTCATATATATATATATAATTATATATATATATATATATATATATATATATATATACTGTATATATATATATATATATATATATATATATATATATATATATATATATATATATATATATAAAATAATAATAATAATAATACCGCATTGTCGGCATCAGCCAAACTCTCCCACTCATATTTTTTCCTTTTGTTATTAATTCCGGAGGACAAAGTTCCCAAATAAAATATTTTTTCTCGTTTCTACCTCTGATAGTATACTGTAAAAAGTGAATAGTTGGATCAACTTAAAAAAATTACTTCAATTGGTAACACCTAAAGAAATTAAGTTTTCTCAACTTAAATGATCATGTTTTATCATGAAAAACGTGATAATTTAAGTTGAGAAAACTTAATTTCTTTAGGTGTTACCAATTGAAGTAATTTTTTTAAGTTGATCCAACTGTTCACTTTTTTCACTTTCTGTAAGATTCGTTTCTTCCCGCTTGCTTTAGCCATTTTCTTACTGCTTTCTTTTGCCAAAGTGGACTCATTACCATATTTAAATTTATTTAATTAAGGGAGGAGACTGGGTGGGGCGTTGTGCTCGTGCATGTGCGCTCATTGGGATGTACAAAGAGAATATGCGTGGGATCCTTCTTACACAGAGATTCATACATCTGTTTTTTTTTTTTTTGTGCGTACGCACATTTATAAATTAAAACAATTACTTCAGTTGGTAACACCTAAAGAAATTAAGTTTTCTCAACTTAAATTATCACGTTTTATCTTGAAAAACGTGATAATTTAAGTTGAGAAAACTTAATTTCTTTAGGTGTTACCAATTGAAGTAATTTTTTTAGGTTGATCAACTGTTCACTTTTTACAGCTTTGTCCGTATGCAATATTTTAGTATGAATTCAACGCAAGTCTTTGTACATGAGGCCCCAGGAGTCCAGCAGGCAAACTCAACTCCTCTTCTTATTCAACACTGGATGGAAACAACACAATCAGAACCAGCTTTTATTGCCAGGTACAGTAAGTTTACATGTACAAGGAATTTGTCTCGGTGTACAGCTGCTTAGAAATAGTAATAAAACAACATGAATAGACATCTGTTTAGGTAAGATAGTAAAGTGAAATAGAAAGTGAAATGAGAAGCATAAATAAACTATAAAGAAGAGAGGAAAAAAAATATTAAAATATCAACAAACAAACAATTCAGAAGAATAAAAAGACACATTTAACTGTACGTTAGTTAGAGTATGATGTGCAAAAAGTAGGCCAGTGCAAACGTTCACAAATGTGCTGCAATAGTGTAGCAGAGATATGTTGTTGCACCATAATAATTATGCATTATAATTCTTGTGTTTACATTTTTAAATTGTTTGTTTTAATTTGTTTATTATTTACTTAGGGCATTTTATTTTGAAAGAACTTTGCGTGCTCTTATTAAAGGTGAAGATCACAGTGTGCACGTGCACGTCGTCTGACGTCATGCGTAGATGAGGTCCATAAAGCAGCGCGCAAATAATCAACGGTTCTTTCCGGCAAAGCCACTAGAGAGAGAGGTACGATTTCTCTTCATCTGATGTGTAATCGTGTTATAGGCGTTCATTTCATGTTTAAATGTTCAACTGTAAAAAAGTATCCCATGTGATGTTATATTTAACCATTAGTTCGAGTTATCAACTTGTTAAAGTTTATTTGAGTGCTGTTAGAGGGTGAACTGCGTGAGAAATGTGTTAGCGGCTAACATCTTGATTAATCGATAGATCTATAACATAGACAGAGTTTTTCCTGCATAGAGAATAACGAGGCTGTCGACAAAACTCAAGACAGGCAGTCGCATGTTCAGATTAGGCCTGTCGCGGTCATAATCAGAGACATATAGCAATGTCACATGATCTTAAGAAATCAATCGAATCTATCGATTGGCTGCTTCAAAGTTATCTGAAGCCATTCTACAGCTTAATGTGAGGGACAGAAGAATATTTAACGTTACAATATTAAATTGAAGTTGATGGAAACTCGTCTTCCCTCAGATTCACCTGTCAATCACAGCTCTGTCTGAAACAAGCGGCACGCACAAGCCCTGAAAAGTGAAGCCAAAACGTCTCGATCGCCCCCTGGTGACTGGTCCTTATAGGTCATAAGCCCCGCCTCGCCGTGTTATTCAATGGGACGCGAGACCAACTAAACAATTAAATTACACTTCAAATATATTTTTTCCAAAGGTGGTTTCTTTCATTTGCTGTTGTTTTTATCACGCTGATGTAAGTTCAAGTGTCTGTTTCAAAAATAAGTTGGCTTTTAGTTAGTTACGTGATGCGGTGGTGTAACGTCATGATTGACAGCTGTGATTGACAGGTTCTCTGAGCGAAGTAGTCACTGAAGCACCACGGACATTTTTTTCGGGATCTTCGGAGGACTGAGGAGATTGTATTTACTTTATTTTAACAAGCCTCTTGTCATACTGCAATCAATTTTCAAAAAAGTGTGCAGAATCAGAGCCCGTCTACGGAGAGCCTTGGCACTCCCTATTCAGCCCCATTGTATTGATTTTGGTTGCAGTTCCATTAGAATTCCACTGGAGGTGATCGCGAGCGAGTGCAGACTGAATGGGAGTCAATGGGGCTAGACGGCTAAATGTGTCTCTTTCACCCAAATGCCGTTGAGTAATCTCAGATTTTATTGTAGGTTTTGCAAGTTCAACATGGGTTATAGGTCGAAAGTTGAATGAACGAGTACTTATTTCTTTTCGATTTCTTACAGGTTGAGTTGTTGTTGCCCATAACACGCTAGCATTCTGCTAATGACGTCAGCATTCTGACGTCATTGACATTTTAAAAGACTTTTTAAACCAAATAAGTGACTCTAAAAAAATCTAACACCCAGCAATGTGTAATTTCTTTGCATCTCCTTTCGAATACAACATTCAAATTACTAGACAAAAAATTATATCCTGAGAAAAGTGGGTTTTGAGGGGTATTTCGCCATAGACCTCCATTCATTCTGCACTCGCTCGCGAGCGCCCCCGCATGGATAGAGACGTGTTACTGCAACCAGTCCAGAACCCGGAAGTAAGCAGAGAGTGCCAATTCTCTTCCTATTAGACATTCTCTGGCAGAATGCACTCTCCCGACGAGAGTGAGGGCGGAGCGTTGACTTCGCGGCTTTACTTCCTGCTCACTACTGCGCAGGTCTGGTCCCGAGATCGCTACTGCGCAGACTCAAGTTCCAATATGTCAGCGCCATATCGGGACACTGGCGGCTTCAGTTCTCATCAATGGAAGAGAGCGAAGGGGCGTCGTCCACTCCCTATCCACTATAGAGCTGGTAAGTCCCGCCCCTTCCGCTAATCCCCCTGGACCTCTAGATTGAAAAATCGTCAATGCAAGTGAATGGGAGAAAATAATTATTTTCTGGTCCCGTTTGAATTTTGCCATGAATGTGAACATATGTTGTCTGTGAATTTTTAATATAATGTTTCGTGTAAAGAATGCTACAATTTAGCTGGTAGAAGTTTGATACGGTTAGACTTTGTGTGAGAGCACTTTGTGGACTACAACTCTTCGCTGCTTTCGACACGAATCTGAAGAAAGAACAGCCCATTTGGTTTGAATGGTGACATTTGGGTACAAAACACACAGGCATCTCGATCTGTCTCCATAGATTATCGCAGCATTAGCACCGTGATTTGACAAGTGGAGGGAAATGTGTTATGGGGTGACGTCACATAGGCGACTTGTAGTCTTTCTCGTTATGTCTTTTCCACAACTGCTAGCCAAAGAATCGTACAATATACGGTCACACTCGTAGCATGAAACATTATATAAAAAATTCACATACAACATATGTTCACATTCATGGCACAATTCAAACGGGATCAGAAAATAATTATTTTCTCCCATTCACTTGCATTGACGATTTTTCAACCTAGAGGTCCACTTGAGGTTTTACGGATGGGCGGGACTTACCAGCTCTATAAAGTGCACTAGATCGTGTGTCGGCCATTTTGTAGTGGTGTCCTTTAACTCTGGACGCAATTTTGACGCACGAATAATTCGCGCGATGGTTTTATTTTGTGATCAGCTGTTTGTGTAATGAGTGCTTCCACACCGAACGCGAATGTGCTGCGGTGAAAAAACGAGTTTTATTTTTTTCTCTTCGATGTGGATTTTTTTTTTTTTACTTAAGCGACAGAAAAGGCTTCAGCCAAGCACATACTAGCTACAAGGACAACGATTTGAAAGACAATAGAGCTGGTAAGTCCCGCCCATCCGTAAAACCCCAAGTGGGGTTTGAAAAATCGTCAATGCAAGTGAATGGGAGAAAATAATTATTTTCTGGTCCCGTTTCAATTGTGCCATGAATGTGAACATATGTTGTATGTGAATTTTTTATATAATCTTTCATGTTACGAGTTTGACCGTATATTGTACGATTCTTCGGCTAGCAGTTGTGGAAAAGACATAACGAGAAAGACTACATGTCGCCTATGTGACGTCACCCCATAAAGTTGACTTACCCGTGGTTTTCGCCAACCTCAACGATTTTGTCCTCTCCCTGAAAGAAGGCGGTGAAGTGCACCAAAGACACAGCCATGTTTAGTGGGATCCGTGAGCTAGTGTCCGTGTGCTAGTGGTGTTGACGTTTCAAACGCGTCGAAAGCAGTGAAGAGTTGTAGTCCACAAAGTGCTCTCACACAAAGTCTACCCGTATCAAACTTCTACCCGCTAAATTGTAGCATTCTTCACACGAAAGATTATATTAAAAATTCACAGACAACATATGTCACATTCATGGCACAATTCAAACGGGACCAGAAAATAATTATTTTCTCCCATTCACTTGCATTGACGATTTTTCAAACCCCACTTGGGGTTTTACGGATGGGCGGGACTTACCAGCTCTATGGCCGTCTCTCAATACCAAGTACGCAAACTTCTGACTTGAGTCCTGGGTAGTTTGGACTTGACAAGTTCGACTCAGGAGAACGAACTCCCGAGGTCGAGAGGACTCAAGTCTGATAATTCTGCAAATGGAACAGCGGCGTTCTTGATAGCGTCACTCAGCTCGCTCTGGCTACTCCGGTTATCTCTTTATG